>JAXGGA010002024.1:0-133304 GCA_038373865.1 Uloborus plumipes | reverse complement strand
TTTTTTTCTGCTTTTAGATGTAGCAAATATACAAGCACACAAAGTTTTTGATGTATAGATCAATAATTGAAAAAAAAGGGGGCCACTGTAGACTTAAGAAGCAACGGACGAGTAAGAGTATGTTAGCTTTATTTTAGAAGCTGCATTTATTTAAGCTTCAAGACACGATTCAATAACGCTGCATAAATTATTCACTCCATTATTCAGTATAATACTACCAATAGTATATCTGAGAAGTTTTGTTAGAATTGGACATATTGGTAAATGACTCAGCAGATATCATTCAAATTTGTCCAGTTATCTACCGAAAACATGTATTTATTTAGGCGCAGATAAAGGCGTAGCGTGGCCTAAACCGTGAAGAGGCGCCACCTACATCTTCAAGAAAAACGATCTTTGATCGCAAATTCTTCGAAAGGTACAATTAGTACTAATTGTCCAGAACCTGCTTGAACTGAATACTAGTATGAAGCATGCACATTGCACACACTATTATTATTTTTTTTTAATGATTTTCTAAATTTTCCACATCTTTTGAAATAATAGTAATAATAATAAAAACAAAAAATGAACGGTACACATAATTGAATTACGAATTACACGTTTTGTAAGAATGCGTAGGCTAACTATTGAAATAACTACCCCCCTATACCACAATTTAAACTTTCTATAGTACACTAAGAAAATTATATTAAATTAGGCATTCATGACTGGCATTTTCCATACAAACATCGAATCTTTAAGCATATATTTTCCTTTTTTGCTCATTTTCTCCTATTTAACGAAATAAGATATGCATAATGTATTCATATTCTTCATAATATCTTCTAAATTTTTGGACTCAAAATTTTCTTTATAACATAATCGTGTAACTTTTTGCACATGCATGCTATTAAAAATTTTTGAACTATTCAAAAATAGCCGTAATACAACTGTCTCAAGAAATCTTTTTATCTATATATTTGACGACAAAGGCATTTGTAAGAAAGTTGAATAGAACTATTTTCAACTATTTGATTACGAGCTACTAGTAATTTTTTTTCTTCCTCCAGAATCTATGTTTTTTGGACAGTCGAAAAATGAATACACATAAAAAAGAAAAATAAATAGAATAAACATGGAACATGGAACTATCAGTTGCAAATAGCTTTCAGGGAGGGGAGGTCTGAGTTGGATCTAAATAGAATGTGAATCCCTCAAAATTATTAGGGAAAAGCAACAGGCTTACAGACGAAGGCACTAACAGGCCAGTCAGCATTTCCTGATCTGACTCTGACACCCTACTTTCAATTTAAATTAATTTTGAGTCATGAATATAGTTTGAAATATTTGTATTTCCTGAAATTTTGACCAGAAAAGAACATATTTTTCGAAACTGCTCATATCAATCCTACACTGCATGATATTTTGTTCTTTGAAAAAAAAAAATTTATACAGGTAGTTATCAAAATAATGGAAACACTTGAGATTCATAGGAAAATATACCGTTCATCGCAAAATAAGTGATCAATTGTTCTTTAACTTTAGCCATACAAAATATAGACTTCACCGGACATTTCCACATTGAAATTACATCACTCATGCATTTGGGGGACGACAAAAAGGGGGGTCAGAAGAAAAACCGCTTTCTGACCATAACTCTTCGAAAATAGATTGAAATAACCTATAAATTTCAGCAATTAATTAGCATACTATGTATAATTACTGTACAAATTTTTATGAACGTATCACTCTTACTTCCGAAGATATGAAACATTATTTTCAAAAACGGCAGTTTTATTTGAAGGGTTTTTGCTCATAACACGCAGAGTTTTTAATCAAACCTTATCAAAGCTTCAGGAAAAATGACAAAATACAAGAGAAAGAACATACTAAAACGGTAAATGAAAATATTGAAAATCCGATGAGATATGAACGCTAAAAGGAAATAATTATTCACGGCGCATGCGCGAACGACAGAAATTTATAACTACAAAAATATTGTACCCTGATTTATACTGCATCTTATAAAAACAGTTTCAGTTGAATATCGCAAAAATTGAAAAAGATATCAGCGATCTAGTGAGCTGTAATTCATTCATTCACAGACAATACATAAAGAGTGAGGGATTGTCCACAAAAAGCTATTTTTAAATTAAAGGTTATTGGGTCATGGTTCAAAACCAACGTTTCAGGGGTTGTCCGGATACTTTTAGCCACCTACGTGAAAGGTCTTTTTGGCCGAATGGGCGAAATGTGACTTCTATGCCGATTATAAATTTTCAAACTGAAAACAATTTAACATTGAAAAAAATGCTCGATTGTCACCACACTATTTGTGGACAACCCCTCGCCATTTATGCATTGGCTGCGAATGAATGAATTACAGCTCACTAGATCAGATATCTTTTTCAATTTTTGCGATATTCAACTGGAACTTTTTTTATAAGATACAGTATAAACCAGGCTACAATGTTTTTGTTGTTATAAATTTCTGTCGTTCGCGCATGCGCCGTGAAAAATTATTTCCTTTTAACGTTCATATCTCATCGGATTTTCAATATTTTCATTTACCGTTTTAGTATGTTCTTTCTCTTGTATTTTTTTCATCTTCCCTGAAATTTTGATAAGGTTTGATCAAAAACTTTGCGTGTTATGAGCAAAAACCCTTCAAATAAAATTGCCGTCTTTTAAAAAATGTTTCATATCTTCGGAAGTAAGAGTGGTACGTTCCTAAAAATTTGTACAGTAATTATACACAGTATGCTAATTAATTACTGAAATTTATAGCTTATTCCGAGCTATTTTTGAAGAGTTATGGTCAAAAAGCGGTTTTTCATCCGACCCCCTTCTTGCCGTTCCCCAAATGCATGGGTGATTTAATTTCAATGTGGAAATGTCCGGTGACGTCTTATTTTGTATGACTAAAGTTAAAGAACAATTGATCGCTTATTTTGCAATGAACGGTAGATTTTCTTATGAATCTCAAGTGTTTCCATTATTTTGATAACTACCTGTATATATATATATATATATATATATATCTGTTTTTCAATGTAATAAGAAAACATGTGAAAATATTTTTAAAAAATTAATTTTGAAAATAGATGGTTATATTTGCTTTAAAAATACCTAATACTTGCTTTTTATGAGTGAGTTGCCTTATGACTACATTTTGCTGGTCATAAGGAAAAATAGCCCATGTATCCAATAGGCAACGCAATGCAGTGTAGGGTTAATAGTGTAAAATTACTAGTGAACCCAAAATTTCGATGAAATCAAGTTTAAAAAACAACAAAAAAACAATTAGGTTTAAAAAATAAATAAATAAATAAAGGGAAAATTAACGTAAAGAAAAAAAAATTTAAGCTTCTCTGAAACGGATTAAATTTTAATCGCCAAATAAGCCCATAATTTGTAACAGCGACACTTTCACATTTTACCCGTTCTATTTTAGAATGAAGAAGAAAAATAAAGCATTGTAGTTTTCCTACTTTTAGTAAAACTAGCCAGAAAATAAAGTTATGTGTGAAATAAATCACATTACAAGGAAAAATGCGTTTCTGCTTCGCAGATCTGTTCACATATGATTTGATTCATTGTAGCATAAGCTTTTCAATGAGGAAATATCATTAGTAAATTCTATAAAAAGAAAAAGAGCAAAAGACACTTTTCAGCACTACGCTGATCAAATCGAAGCTCAAATTTTGAAGATACACAATGTGTAAAAATAGGGTTTTTACAAAAAAGAAGAAATATTTTATTACATTTGACAAAATTCGCATCTTCAATCAAGTGACGAAAGCATTCTTCAATGTACAAATGTTCAATGTTCAATGTTCGCCCGGGGTATTTAATTGGAAGCAATTTCGTTAAAAACGAAGAAAATTTCGTGAAAATTGAGAGTTCATTTCTGAAAGTGTAGAAATCTTATTCATCTGCTAAAAGCTGATTTACTTTTATTTCAATAATTTGTTTTGCATCCCATTTCTGATGTGAGGCTCAAAATAACCCTGAATAGTAGGGAAAGTATGAACCAGGCAAATTATTCATTTGAAATCGATTTAATAATCATTATTTCTTAGTTTTGTGTAACTAAAAAATTCTTTATGAGTCAATCTTCTTATACTACAAATACAATAAAAATACTAAAATATGAAAGAGGCAGTTTACAATAGAGAAATTAAGTCTCAAAGCTACCGATTAAGGATAGCAGATCATATAACTTATAATTTAACAACAATATTGATTGACAGCTGATTTTTTACCACATTGCGCGTCGAGTGTTTGAAAACCTTTTTAGACATGGAATGAAATTCAAGAATTTTTAGCAATGATGAAGATATTCTACTTGTAGCCTTGAAAAAGCTATTTGCAACGCTTTACTGACATTTTCAGCTGTACTAACGTTGTGTTTTGATTTAAAACACACGCATACGCACACACTAAACAGTATACTTCACCTTTATGCGTCGAAAATGTAGAAGTGGATTAAAAATATTAAACGCGGGAAACAAAATAAAATGAAAGGTACAAGAGGCTATTGTTACAAAACGTATTATTCAAATTGAAAGGGCAAGTGGATAAAGGTGATATCATGCGCGGATCCAGAGGGGGGTCATGGGGGTCATGACCCCCCCCCCCTTAACCAACAAAATTTTGTTAAAATTGCATTTTTGGTACTTATATTACGAAAAACTTGTCAAAACCCCCAATTTGCATAAAAATTGTGCTTTGACCCCTCCACCTTTCCGAAAATGACCTCCTCCTTAACCAGAAGCTGGATCCGCCCTTGGGTGATATGTGACAATTTTAGAAGAACTTACTTTTTACAATGAATGAAGGTTGATAAGGTAATAAATTTTTTTTGGAAGCTTTTTCTAGAAATTTAAAAAAATTGTCACATATCACCTCTATTCACTTGCCCCTTCAATTGTGTTTGTGAGTCAACACAATTGAACACATACTAATTTGAATTTGTGTAAATCGGCGAAATTCAAAAGTCACTTATCACTTTTATCCTCTTGCCCCTTCAATTACAGCTGCAACAGAGCTCAATATTTTTGTAACACACACAAGGATTCGTATTGTGTCTGAATTATTTTGAATCAAATTTGTTTTAAAAAAGTAGACCAGTATTTCCAAAAACATTCACTCCAACCAGTGACATGCTATGAGAAATAAATCACAGCTTTAATAATTATTTTTCCTTCCCCCTAATGTTAAATTTTTGTAGGAAAAGATATAAGAGTGATTCGACAAACAAAATAAAAAGCACTCGAGAAAATGACGGAAAAAGAGTTTGAAAAACAAAAAACTATTGCAGTAAGGAATTCCAGAAATTTCAGAAATTGACGAATCGTGTAATATAAAAAGGAGAAAATACATACGTTTCGAGAAATATTTCACTTCACAAACCTATTACAGAAGGCGTGAAAAAAATCTTATTTTCAAAAAATGAAAAATTAATATAATAATAACAATCGTAGGACAATGCGCTTTTCGATGGAATGCAAAAGATATTTTTAAAAATGCTTAAGGAATTTTATGGGAATGCTACTCTTTTAATGATACTTAGGTTTTATAAACTAAACAATTCCAACATTTAAACAAAATTGCAGCTTAGCAAGAAGATTACCGAGGAAGCTTTATTTCTTAGAGGAAGATGGAAGTCTATTGTTGAAATGATGATCATTTCCTTTTTTCTTTTCGTAATGACTACATTTTTGCGAAACAGGGAAAGCTTTTGTAAATTTCGCTGCTCATACACAACTTTTTTAACTGTATGTAAGAATTACTATGTTTTTGTCATTCTGTTATTAGTATGAGCATCATATACCTTTTCCATAAGATAAAAAGGAGAACGAAATGAAATAAATTTAGAAAAATAGTGACTTAAAATTTGTAAACAATTATTTGTTTCCTTAGGAAATTTCGAGCATTGTGGCGCAACGTTTCTAGTAAATAAGTAAGATAATTAAAATCAAATGGAAATTTGAAGCTTTTAGCTGAACAGTTTTAATTTATAAAGCTTGCTGCCGAACTATATTATAATACCAAATATGTGGGGGAATGAGGGGCAAAGTTAAATGGTGAAATATTTACTCTGTTTTAGCACCACCTATCTAGTAACATTTTAACAATGTAGTAACGCGTGTAGTCTATTCTACGAGTAGTCAGGGGAAAGTTAGCTCGGAGGTTGAAAGCATCTGATGGTACAAGGCACTTTCAAAAATTGATATCCATATTGTAATATTTTACTGCAAGTTCAAAATTATTTTCGTAATAAAATTATAAAGTTCTAGTTATTAACATTTTAAGAGCCGTTTTTTTAAGAATCAGGCAGTCAAAAAACTTGACATTTTTGATTTTGCTGAAAATTTCAGAATACGGTCTTTATTTAAAATTATTAAATACGTGATTTTTATTTTTTCAGAAAAAAATTTTTTCTTTCCCTTTTGGGAGGTCAAAGTTGGACTTTGCTCTTCTTTTCTATAAAAACATGCCAACTTAGATGAGCGAATACTTTTTGCTAAAGGAGTGAACCGTGGAACTGACATTATTTTGTGTCCTACTATATCCCCACTAACTGTAAGTACATAAATATTTGTGGACGACTCTTGGCGCAAAGGTCAGAGGTCACTCAAAGTTGTACGAAAAATAGTTTTTTAATGCAACTTTGACCGACCAAATCTTCTTGTGGAAATTGTGCACCACAGTAGTGTAGATATCAGTAAATTCCCACTAAAGAGTAGTATCCAAAAACATAAAGATATGTGTGGTTGATATTTTGCACATTGAAATATTTGACTCTGAAATTGCAGAAATCGCAAAATCACGTGACTTTGAGGGTCATTATCTCCTTGCACCATGAGTGACCAGATACAAAACTAGTTGGAGTAGAAGCCTTTCTTGTCTCAGAAACACAATCCGTTAACAAACCTATGGCTACTCTTTCAGTTTTTGCATAATTCGGCTCTAAACTTTGAAAAATGAGTGTTTTTCGGCGTTAAGAAAAAAGGCCTATTACCTGTTTTAAAATAGGTATTGCTATTATTTGTAGCACTATTATATCCCAACTTCCTAACTAGCTGAAATGGCATCTAAAGATGGTTATACAGTTGAAACCAAATTGAAAATGAATTCTCGAAAATACTCAGTATACGTCAAAACCATATTTTTTTATTTGTCTAAACGACGTTTTTTTTTTTTTTTTTTTTTTTTTTTTGTTACAGCTCTTTATTCCGTTCGGTTCCAACATGGTAAGAAATTTATGTACTTCTTGTCGTTCTAGTTGCTGTAAAACTGGAAAGTAATGTATCTTAAGTCTGATATAAAGTAATTGATCTTGTCATATCAATTTTATAATATAAAAGGATATTTTGAAATGGATAATAGACCTAATCTTAAAAAAAAAACTTACTTATTCAGCTGCGCCCTCTTGCTCGATGTTGTGAATGTCATCAAAAACTCAACTTTTTCACAAATCAGAAGCCTCTTTAGCAGAATGTCACTTCTTAAAAATCTTGGTACATTAAAGCCCCTCGGTGCAGGTCTGGAAATTTTTGATGACATTCATGACATCGAGCAAGAGGGCGCAGCTGAATAAGTAAGTTTTTTTTTTTAGATTAGGTCTATTATCCATTTCAAAATATCCTTTTACATTATAAACTTGATATGACAAGAGAAATTATTTTATATCATACTTAAGATACATTACTTTCCAGTTTTACAGCAACTAGAACGACAAGAAGTACATAAATTGCTTACCATGTTGGAACCGAACGGAATAAAAAGCTGTAACAAAAAAAAAAAAAAAAAACGTCGTTTGGACAAATAAAAAATATGGTTTTGACGTATACTGAGTATTTTTGAGAATTCATTTTCAATTTGGTTTCAACTGTATAACCATCTTTAGATGCCATTTCAGCTAGTTAGGAAGTTGGGATATAATAGTGCTACAAATAATAGCAATACCTATTTTAAAACAGGTAATTGGCCTTTTTTCTTAACGCCGAAAAACACTCATTTTTCAAAGTTTAGAGCCGAATTATGCAAAAACTGAAAGAGTAGCCATAGGTTTGTTAACGGATTGTGTTTCTGGGACAAGAAAGGCTTCTACTCCAACTAGTTTTGTATCTGGTCACTCATGGTGCAAGGAGATAATGACCCTCAAAGTCACGTGATTTTGCGATTTCTGCAACTTCAGAGTCAAATATTTCGATGTGCAAAATATCAACCACACATATCTTTATGTTTTTGGATACTACTCTTTAGTGGGTATTTACTGATATATACACTACCGTGGTGCACCGTTTCCACAAGAAGATTTGGTCGGTCAAAGTTGCATTAAAAAACTTATTTTTCGTACAACTTTGAGTGACCTCTGACCTTTGCGCCAAGAGTCGTCCACAAATATTTATGTACTTACAGTTAGTGGGGATATAGTAGAACACAAAATAATGTCAGTTCCACGGTTCACTCCTTCAGCAAAAAGTATTCGCTCATCTAAGTTGGCATGTTTTTATAGAAAAGAAGAGCAAAGTCCAACTTTGACCTCCCAAAAGGGAAAGAAAAAAAAATTTTCTGAAAAAATAAAAATCACGTGTTTAATAATTTTAAATAAAGACCGTATTCTGAAATTTTCAGCAAAATCAAAAATGTCAAGTTTTTTGACTGCCTGATTCTTAAAAAAAAACGGCTCTTAAATAAAAGAGGCCCTAATTGAGGCCCAGTAAAATTCGGTGCAATGCTTATTTATTTAATATTATGCTTATTTTTAATTAAAATGCTTTGTGCAGTTAATAAGTGCGTGCGGGGCAAAGTAGATGGGTGAAATGAAATATAGCTCATTTCGTTTCCTCATTCAATCATTTATTTAATCACTTACGCATTCATTTATGAATTCATTCACTTTCATAACTTTATTGAATAGTTCACTGATACATTCATTCACTTAGATTTTTACTCATTCACAATTTTATTCACTCACTTTTTTTCTTATTGTTAATTGATTTATTCATTCGTTCATTGGTTCATTATCTTATTCACTTACTGCTTCAATCTTTTATTTGTTCATTCGATCATAAATTTTGAAAAAAATAAATTAAAGAAATATTTTTTCACTTCAACCCATAAAAAATGAAGTGAAAATTTTCCTTTTTTTTTTCTTGAAGGTTCAAATTTACTGCCAAAAACAACAAAAAAAAAAATTGTTTCAACGCAAGTTTCATCAGAAAATACGTTGTTCTTTCTTCAAGTACTGAAATTTTGAAACAGATTTACAATTTGTTCATTTTGTAAGAGGTAAACGCTCTTAACTATTTCACTTTGCCCCAGATTTCCCAAAATCATAAGCCTCCATAAAACGAAAAAACATTCTCTGCCATTCTGGAGCAAAAATAAAAAATGTTTTGCAAAAGGCGAGGACAATCCTTTCATCATCATATGGCTACATTCGGTTACAATGAAAAAGGAAAAGGCTGAGTACTATTTGCGGATCATAACGTTACGCATGAAAAGATTTAAAAAATAAAAGTAAATAAATAACATGCACAATAGAAAACATTGTTATGATGATAAATACACCAGTTATCGATTGCGTGCGGTGAATAGAGAGTGAAATGAAGACAATTTCTCCATCTTGTTCCCATAGTTATACAGAAGGGTTATGGCTCGTTTCAATGAGTGTTGGAGCAGAAGGTGGACAGTCCTGACAGGGGATAATTCTTAATGGTACACCACTTAATTGTACCTATTAGGCTCTGAGCAAAGAAGATTTGAAAGGATCGAGCTCTTTGAAAACATATGTTCCTTAGGAAAATAAAATGAATAAAAATTAATTTTCGGTGTACTCATAAATGTTGTTATTCTGAGCTTCCATTTCCGCCGTGTTTTATGTGGGTTGTTAGAGACATACAGTGCAGGAATTAGAAACATATGGATTTATTTTTAGCATAATTTTGTTACTTATATTAATTTTTAGTAAAATTTTGCTACAATTAAACTGCACTTAGTCTATAACGAGTAATAAATATGCAAAAAAATATTTTGCTATTATAGAAAGAACTGCATCCAATTCATAACAAAATCAAAATGCTACTTTTGCGCCAATAGTTTTAACCTCAGGTGTACAACTTCATGGCAAACAATACTAAGACAACACTACCGTAAAGTCGGTTTACTTGGACCCTAAGGGATTACTTGAGCCCATTACAGTAAAATGATAAAATCTAGGTTTGGTACTTATTAGTTGAAGACTTGCACGTAGTTCCTCGTTTCTCCTCTAGGTAGAAGCACTCTGCAGTCTCTAATGCTAGTACCAAACCCAGATTTTATCATTTTACTGTGGGCTCAAGTAACCTCCTTGTGGGTCCAAGTAACCCGACTTTACGGTACTTTATACATTAAAAACTCAAAAAAAAAAAAAAAAAATCAGTCATATGGGCAATTCCAGGCAACATGGGAACTCGGTGTTAAAAAAAATGTTGAAAAATTGTTCTAATTTTTTTTGTACGTTCTCTATATTGATTGAAGTTTACAAATTAGAATAAGGTAACTTCAGTCGAATCATTTTCTTTTTGTAAGAGAACTTGTTATATGAGCTCACAATCTTGTGAAAGTCTCTCTCTGCTAGACACAATTTTAAACGAGCATATTTTATTGGTTTAGAATGTTTCCACAATTTAACTGCATTTTTTCCTGGCAGATTTATTCGATAAGAAAACAATTATTAATAGTACATTTTGAAATTTATTCTTAAAATAATTTTTTTAAGTAGTTTTTAAACCATTAAATTTTGTGTAACGTGAGTCACGAAAACTTAATTTTTTTAATATTTCCAAATTTTATAGCTAATAAATGAAATTTTTTTTCCTGTTTCTCCTACTCATGTATATTACAAAAAAGAAATTATCGGCCAATTTAGAGTTTTTTGCTTTTTTATTCAAAAAATAAGGATGTTTATTTTGTAACGTGAGTCACGCGAAAAGTGAGTTACAGCCAATATAAGCTAATATTAACTTCTTAAAAGTATTTAATGTGCCCTAATGGTATTTTAGGGTCTAAAGGGGGGTTAACACTTGTACACACCTATATATAATTAATAATACTGATAAAATTAAATATAAATAGCGTAATTTTAATTCTTTTAGTGTTTTATAATCTTTCAATTAGTGCACTGGGTCCCTGTTTTGGCCCTCAGCTTTCCAATGTGTAGCATGTGTTTATGCATGCACATATTTTTCTTCCGTACCTAAGAAAGGTTTTTCATTCCAGTAAAAGAATTTTTTCAAATATTTAACGAGTAACCGCAGTATGATAGAAAAGGTGCCGAGAAAGATTTAAGCAAGAAGGGAAGTAAATTGCATGTAAACAGAAACATTGTCTGTGGATGAAAGAATGTCTAACGAGAAAAGTCGAAAAGCTAAGGATATTGCCTCTAGCAATTCAATATAAGCTGAAAAATAAACATATGAAACTTTCAAAGGAAATTTTGGCTAAATTCAAACTTCTTAAATATCGCTTCAACAAGTACACAAATATGTAAATACACTAAGGAAGACTCGCCAAAACAAGGAGAAATTCCGTTAATTCACCTCACAGTTAAACTGTAGTCATAAGTGAGTTACTCAATACTCATCCGTAAATGTAATATACATTTGAAGAGAAGATTTCAATGTCCACTGAATTCATGCTGAAAAAATTATTTATCCCAAGAAAATCTAAACAAAAATGATTTAAAAAATTAGCTTGAGTGAGAGAATTTTTTTTATATACATATAAAATTGGAACATAAGAGAAATTTTAAAAAGCAAGGTCAACATCTCACTTGTTCTCTTTTGAGATGCTTAAAATTTAATTATTCATCAGTAGTCGTGGATGAGAAAAGTAAGTTCTTTGAAGAGCCTACTTCTGACAGCAGTCAACTAATTTTACAGCCATTATGCAACATTAAATGTTATGATTGATATCAGATGAAATGTAATGGTGTGTTATATTCTGTAAAAGTTTCCAGATGTATGAATTGAGAATTTGAAATCAGTACAATGCAGCCACAGAGAAAATATGGGAAGTAGTATAAAAAAAGACAAACATATGTTTTGGAAAATTGAATTGATGAATCCACTCTGTGACCGTTCAGAGGGGTTAGATGGCAGCTGTTAAGAAGAATTTTAACCCTAGGTCTATGGGACAAAAAATTCGTGCTGCGAAAAATTGGCCATTAAGAGGGGTGGCCGCTTTGTAAAAGTGACCGGTCGGAGAGGTTTTACTGTACTTAAAACTGATCAACTAAAGAAAAGAAGCCATTAAGCATTAATTTTAATTGAATTTAGGTGAAATCTCTACACAAAAGTTTCAAAATAAGATGTAAAGTAAAGGACTAAAACGGAGATGTAACGTGAGTCACGAAACTATGTAACGTGAGTCACACTCAAAATATTGAATAACTTAATTAGTGACTGCAAAATGAACTTAATTTTCGTATATATCACAACTTAGAAACATATTTTGTGCCATGAAATGCAGTTTTTAAATTTTATTGTTCTGAAAGAGCAGGAATCTTAGGTTTTTAATTACTCAAAAAACTTGAGTTCCTTTTTTTTGTAACGTGAGTCACGCTGTTAAATTCAGGTTGAAACACCATTTATTTCTGTTGAAATTTAAAATGCTGACATGCACAGATTCTCACTGCATACCAGATGACTGTCGACAGCTTTATTTAAATCAGGCATGGTATTTCTTTAATATATATAATATTTACTTTTGTAAAATCACGTCAAATTGTAACGTGAGTCACGTGGAATTGCCCATATGCAGATCTATGTATAAATGATAAAATGATGCTGCAATCAAATGCCTAGGAAGTATTTTCTATGAGTGTAACTAATTAGAACACAACATTGCTATTTAGTTAGCTTAATTATTTTCCTACGATCGTGTAAGTTAAAAAGCACTTCATTAACGACTGTTATAAAATGTGTGATTACAATGGGCAAGAAAAGAAATAATGTACTAATTTACTGAAAAACCGAATCAAGAGAAATCAAGTTCTAAAATCACCGATTCAAAAATTTAAAACCGAAGTATTCGTAAAATGCGTGTGAATTCTATTTTCACAAAACAGGTAAAACAAAGCAGATATCAAGAATGTTGAGTTGATTTGCTTAAATATAAATATCCTAATCAAAATTTACATTAATGGTCTCCAACCTACGGCCCGCGGGCTACATCCAGCCCATGAACAGATTTTGTCCGGCGAGCGGAAAACTTACAAAATGAAAAAAATATGTGTAGAAATGTTACCTTTTAAGCATTTTTCAAGGAAATTAAGCCAAGAAAAAGCTCAAAACTACCACTGAATGCTTAATTTAAAAAAAAAACAAAAGGGTATGGGGGGAGGGGGGTTTAGCACTGACTAGACCATCTGAGCTAAAATATTATTGGATTGCTGGTCTGCTTCGCCTCCGAAACTACACAATGAGAACCTCGGGTAAGAAAGGTTGGAAACCCCTGGTTTATATAAAGAACGGAAAATCGACCTATAGAGTACTAAGATTTTTTAAAGGAAAATTAAGGTTTTTCTTAAGGAAAACGAAACAGGTCCTAACTTCAAACTAAGTACTCGCATTAAGCAACTACTTTCTTTCTCTGTTAAAAAAAATCCAACATAAATTTACGTTCAGTAAATTAAAAATATTCCTTGAACAAGTGCGAAGCGATGCTTAAATTAAATATTACGCTTAGCTTTTAATAATATTAGATAATTCAAAAGGCCATCGTCATAAGAAGCTCTTTTTACGGAATGTTTGAACATTCCTAGTTTAAGACGTGGTTAGGAAAATTTTATAAAAACGCCTTTCTTCAAAAAACCACAATATGTCATGATCAAAAATGTCACTCTTGCTTTTTAGTTGAAACACAATAGGGATTTAGAAAATCAATATGGTTACAGGCCCTTCTTTCATAATCCATGCCCCGGCGACCACCTCCGCGTTTTCCATTTCAGTTACCTTGAGAGAGATAATAAATCCGTACGCATTCGTACAGAAGTGGAACAAGTGAGAGGTCGCAAGCAGCGTGCGTGACATACATGCAACCGAAAAGGCAAACATTAGATCGAAAGTGAAATGTTTGGTTCCGCCACGAATAACGGAAAAGTTATTCAGATTGCTCTTGAACTTATGATTTACGTGAATCTACTGGTAACATTTGGGAAAAAGTATTCATTTTATCTGGATTAAGATGTTCTGTTTTTTGCCGCTAAGTATATACTTGGTAAATAATTAAGATATATATTCGGAGAAATGAAATAGTATGAAATAGTTTCTCCATTTATTATTAATTTTAGGACTTTCAGAACATAACAAATAAATAAATTTCCTTTTTTTTCAGTCTGCCACTCCCTCCGAAAAGCTTCATAACCTATCTCAAAATGGCAATTTACAACCATAAATACTTTGGACTAGATTTTGACCATAGATTTGTCATTTGAATGACCCAGTCCAAGTCATTGGTGATTACAATCACGTATTTTGACAATTTTTGTATAAAACAAAAATTGTTAAAATACGTTTTGAGATAATTCTGTGGGAATTACCAACTTATTAAAATTAAAGAGGGCAATTTCATACAATAGTCAGGGGACATGATGATTGGACTCCAACGGGAGCCGCAAACTTCACACATGAAAGTCGTCCTGTAAAAGCACAGATCATTAGGGAAAAGGACGGAATATGTGGGTGATTAATGACAGTATAGTTACATGGAAAGAAAAATGTTGAGATATTGTGATAAATTCGAAGCACTGACAATGGGATTTCAAAAAACTCTTATAACGAAAAATACAACTAAGTACTACTTAATACAACTAAGTACGAAAAATACAACTACTTAATACAACTATACAAAAATAAAAATATTTTGATCGTAAAAGCATCCCCCTCCCCTAGTTAAAAAAAATTCCTTTTATAATAATTTTAATGCACCCACAATTGAATGAGCCGAGCACCTTTTGCAACAATTTGACACTCCCTTGAGAAAAGGACGCACCATAGGTTGAAAAGCACTGATCTAATGAACATCCTGATACATAGATTTAGTTTCATAAAGATTAACTTACTGTGTTGATTTCCGCTGTACACAAAGAGAAAACTGATGCCAAAATAGCGATAATGGATGGAACCGGGTGCCGCTTCAGCCAGACAATAAACGTCAAAAACTGCTAAAACAATCATGAAGAAGCTCTGCACCTGAAAAAGAAATTGAAACAAATGGAAACAAAGCAAAACAAATAGAATATTTTGTATATTGACTCTGGGGGATGGGGGGATAGAAATTTACGTATAAAAATTTTCCAAAGTTTTTTTTCTCTTTCCAGTAAAAAGTTTTCAGACTTTTACTAATAATATGCGCTAGCCCGCTGAGCCTAACAAATTTAAAATAGTGTCAACAAACTAGCAATTTAAAAACTACACAAGCATGTAAGACAAATTAGTAAATAAATAAAAATACTTTTGTTTTCCCTTCTTAAATACAGGATGTCCACTCCAATCGTGGACCAATAGCTAATTTCTAAACCGTTAGAAATAAGCATATAGTTTATTTAGGAAAAAAATCACTCTTCTACCACAAAAATTGACCGAGTTATGACGTTTTGAAAAATCAAGATTTTGAAGGATTTCGCATACGGTCCCTTGAGAGATCTCTCGATGACGTCATGAAATAATGCAAAATCTTGATTTTTCAAAACGTCATAACTCGGTCAATTTTTGTGGTAGAAGAGTGATTTTTTTTTAGTTTTAAACCTTACAGTGGCAAGAATGTTTTACTAAATATGATTGATAGGACTGGGGGGCTGTATAAAAATTTAAATTTCGTAACTCTTTCAAAATTTGATTTTTTGAAAAACATTGAATTGACCCGAAATTTCTTTCGTAATTTAGAGATTTTTTCCTAAATAAACTATATGCTTATCTCTAACGGTTTAGAAATTAGCTATTGGTCTACGATTGGAGTGGACACCCTGTATATCCCTTCGATTTTAAATTTAGTAGATCAGAGGGGAAAAATATTTAAATACGCCAACCGATAAAAGCATAAACTATAACATTCATGATGAGCTCTGATAATACGTTTCACGAATCGGAATTGCAAATGGAAACAACATCAAACCTCAACCAAACACGAGTTTTAAAAGGAGCTTTACGTATAAGGAATACAATTTAACCACCATAGAGCAAAAAATATTAATATAAAATTGGAAATGAGCACTTACATTACAACGGACATTAAGTGACAAAACACAGCTTTCAAAATTTATGATTTTGCAATATGCCTCAAAAGAAAAAGGAGGTTGGGTTTAAACTCTTCCACCCACAACTTTTCATTTTAAACCATATTAAAAATCTTAGTATGTTAATAAATACACATGTCAGGACTGTAATGACCAACCCACACCCAGGAAAAAAATTCTGGTTGCAAGTGCTAGTGGGCGTTCCCAAGTCATAAGTACCCTATCGACATCAATATCTGCTCTTTCTCATATTTATAACGCGTCATCGAAGCCCATAGCTTTTAGTACTATTTTTTCCGCAAAAATATAAAAACCTTTCCTTTTCCGCCATTAATATGAATAAGTAGTTAAAAATGTCAACTCTCTCTTCAGAGCGTCTAATCTGCATAGGAATTGTTTTCCATGGAGAAAACACGCTGCTAAACCATTGGGGAAATATCTAAGCCTCCACCCCACCCCCTAAAATTCCGCATATTGGCGCCCTGAACCATGGAGCTATTGCCCTGAACACGTTAATAGGAAAATGAAAAAGAGTAAAAAGAAAAGCTCCATGTGTGGGAATACAACTGACACTGAACAATCATTAAGTGACAAAACCTAATTTACGATTGATATCGGGCTACCATTGAGTGACTTAATAAAAATTAAAATTGACATTGAACCACAAAACAAAGTGACGAAACTTAAGAATTCCACGAATTTTTCAATTGTGTATTTTACAACTGTAGTCATAAGCATTCAGTGAAAATTTCTATCTATTTTCTCACAGCGCGTTACCCGCAGAAAGGAAAATAAAATCTCTTTTACTCTTCTTTAAACACCAATATTTTACTTTCATATATAGCCTTCAATGTAGCGAAAAAAGATTTGACATGTAACAGCATATATAAATTATTAGAGTAGCAGTAAGTATGCTTCTTTCTTGAAAACTGATGGCTGGATGTCAATATTATTCCTATTTTATCTAGCTTTTCTTGTTGAGATAAGAGGATAAGACTAGCATGGAATGGAGTTAATGACGGTATAAAATATGTTAGTCAAATTGATGTTTCTTTTCTCGGTTGATTAAAAAACATTATTCAATTGCCAGAGGTGCAGCAAGGGGATAGTTGGGGGTCAACATCCTCCAAAATTTTGGGTTTTACCAAACATAGCCAATTCTAAAACAGTAAATTATATACAAGTAAGGTCTATAGCCCCTCAACCAGTAGGTAAACTCTAGCTGCGCTAGTGATTGGTCCTAATATAGATATTCACTAACTTTATTACCAGAAAATTAAATGCAAATACATGCAAAAATGTTTAAAACAATGAAATATTTTCCCCTGATGATATCATATTTCGCACATTGAGCTTTATAAAAAAGCAGCAAAATTTAATTCAAGAATGAAAATAACGACAAATATGAGACGAATTCACATTGAATCACCAGTTTTCAGAAGGAAAAAAAAGTTTAATCACTCTATTTTGATGACGTTCGCACGTTGTGTTATGTTTCACTTTTGCGATTTCTTCTCGAAGCATTCATGCAATTTTAAGTTATATATCTATGCAATGTGCTGCGATCAACAGAAAGTAAGTTTGATGAATGACGACGCTTTTGTCAGCTGGTTCTAATACAAATGTTCAATACCTTTACCGACAGAGAAAAAATATCTTTAAAAAATGATTACATAAGAAATGTATTAACTGTGTTGAGTCTACTTTAGGGAAAACATTCTTCAAAGCGGAACACAAAATCGTTTAGATTTCTACAACTCCGAGACTTAACTTGAGGAAATTGGCAGAAAGGAAGCATCAACACTACTTAATGCTTCATTAAGCTCGTACGAAAATCATTTGAGCGAATACAAAACCATTACAACGATTTTGCAAATAAAAAACGGAATGAATGTAAATGTAGGTAGTAAAAGCTAGACGAAACATTTCCATCAAAATGCAGTCATGTGGAAAAAGTAAACAAATCATCAACTAAGGTCAAGTTCTATGCTTTAGCGCTAAAAGCAATTACTATTTTATTGGAACAAGTTAAGATGCTTCCTTTTGATCCTATTTATACTAACAGATGATACCTTTTTAAAGGAATAACACCGAAACAAGACGCCTTTTCCCGCATAACATTTATTTTCTAACATCGGGTAAGTCTTCTCTCAATAGGTTTAGGCTATAAATTATTTCCAAGCACGTTTTTAACAATTAAAAATGATTTTCAAGAACAAAGTATGCCTCTCTTATGTTAAAGAAGCGTAGGTGTCAATAATTTTCAACAATTAACTTTTTACAAGTAATAAACTTAGTAACTCTCTCTAACATAGAGTACAAGTGTAGGAGGAATAAATTGTCTCCCCATTCAGTAAACTCCCCATTCTCCGCTGTCACACTGCAAAAAATGAACTGTTGTATTTACAGTATAATACTGGTAGCCGAGGTTCCGATTTAAAACTCTAAATATGCACAGTAATAAACTGTAAAACTAGAAATGTAAGTTTCTTACTGTAAATTTAGCAATTTTACAGTTTATTGCCGTAAAATTTAACTGTATTATTTAACCGACTTCAACAAAAGAGGAGGTTATACAATTCGTCGGAGAAATTTTTTTATGTATGTTATAAGATTACTCGAAGACGCCAAGACTGATTTCAAAAATTATTTTTTTGTTTGAAAGGTTTTACCTTCCAGTTGGTAGGGGAAGACCGCCTATATTGGACCCCCTAAGAACAGGAGGCCTGTGTCGCTCAATGTGAAGCAAAACAGAAATGCAAAATAGGGCATCTTAAGCTAAATTTAATCAGGAATCCCCCTAGGAGCTTATATTTTCTGAAAATATGAAAATTATTTTTTAAAAAATTATCCTATAAAAAGTTGCAAAAGTTCAATTTAGGAATATATGCGCCTAAATTGAACCATGCGCTTCTTAAATTGGACCGTACCAGGAAATCATAGAATAATTTATATTTGAACTATACAACTTTTTTCCAGAATTTGCAATAGAATTTCTTTTACTTCAGCCTCACTTAGGCAGTGTTGATAAACTCGCCGAAGGCATTTCATACACTTAATCCTGTTTTGCACTTCATCTCTATGACAAATATTGCAATAACAATTGTTTTGTGCATTTTCTTGCTTCTTTTTGTGTGACTTTTTCTGTTCTATGCCTGTTTTATAAGGCGTTAGAATGATTGCTGAGATAGCCTTCCTTTTTGTTCCTTCTATTTTTTTAGGCAAAGGTGATATGTGAGGAAGGCTTTAAAAAATTATAGTTAGAGTTGACAATCATGTTTTGATGAGAATTATCCGCTGATTCTGCAGAACTTAATTTAAGTCGTAGCTACTTCTTGTACATAGTGTACAACTTACACCGAACATGTAACCTGTTCACTTTGAGTAGTTTTATGTGGGCTACTTGTTTCTAATTTTGCTGCAGCAGAAGATGTTCTCGCCTCCATGTATCACATGCTCGATAACTGTATATGTAGACAAAGGGAATAAAGTCCACATCTATGTGCATGATGTGCTTAAAAAGAAAGCATTATTATATCTAACTCGTTAGCCAAGTTTATTGCATCAATGTTCTTTATGTAAGTGCTGTGCCTATCCATTACTAGAAGGGCATTCTTTTCACATTGCTTGGCTTAACAGTTTTTGTGAAATGTTGAATCAATTGTGTGAATTATCGTTTGTGATCCAACCTTTTTTTGAACAAGCATACTGTTTACCAGGGAAGCTGTCACAAATACTTCATACATAGAATGTAATCTTTTGAAAATAAGCATGGGGAGCTTGCAATTCTGTTGCACTCATGGAGCAAATAACCAGTGTGTTTCTACCACGTTCACCTCTCATTACTGCCCCAACCTGTGTTTGCCTCTATACGTCAATATATTTTTGGGGCTTTTAGACAGTAAAAACACCGGCTTCATCTACATTGAACATTTTAGTAGCATATAAATTGTTTCCTTTTAAAATCGTTTCGAAAATATCAAAGAATTTCATAGTTTTTCTCGGTAAACCAGCATAAATTTTATTTAAGGTAATAACTATGTTTAACAACCTGAAACTGCAGTTAAATGGATGAAGAGAAAAAAAACATTCATTTTAAGAAGTTGCAGCTTCTGCTTGACAAAAATGTGCTTGATAAAAGAAGTTTAAATGAATATCGTGAATAGGTGTTAAAGTATGCTTAAAATAATTTTAACTACGCTATTAAATAAGACGAGTCTCTTATTTTATGTTACGATTAATAAAAAGTCTTGTTTAAAATCATATTCTTAAATTGGACCACCGGTCCAATATAGGAAAATTTTTTCGGTCCAATAAAGGAAAACACGCCATTTTTTATTCTTCAGCTCATTGCTCTGTCAAAAATTATAACAATCACGCATGTAAATACATCGATGATATCCTTATTAAACACAGATTTTAACACTGTAACAGCATTTTACCGCAATTCACAAGTTTTTGAGTTATCTTTCTAGAAACAAGTCCGCAAAATAAGATTTCGCACGTCTCCAACACAAACCAAGCCGTAACTCACGCTAAACAGTTCGAAGACTGGTGAAACTTCATACACATTGATTTTATTCCTAAAACTTAATATTTCTACTGTTAAAGTGTATCACAGATCTCTGTACTAGATTTTAAGCCCGAGGTCCAATTTAAGCAGTGGTCCAATATAGGCGGTCTTCCCCTACCATGGTCTCGTGGTCCGGGTTTAATAACGGAATCCTGCAGAAATCGAAGGAAATAGAAATCGTTATCACAGTAATCGTAATAAGAACAATTTTGAATGAAGGCTTCGCTGGATTACCTAATGAAATTCATTTCTAGGGTCTTTTCATCTTCATCTGATACTGATAACGAGCTACGTATATATAGTATTTCTATTGTGAGAAACTAGTGTTGTTTTGAAATATAAATTAGTTGAAAAGCGGTAATATTTAAATGGCTTAGATTAAACTAGTACGCAAATGAATACCAGATAATAACAAAGATTAGTTTCTAGTGTCAATCGTATAAAATTTTTGACACATTGATAGTTTCTTTTTTTCTTACATAGTTTATTTTATGGAGCATTTACTTGAGAAAATTAGGTGAATTTTCACAATGGAAACATTACCTTATTCCTGAAGTACATTTACACTAAAAAGAATAAAATAAAAATATTTTTGAAAAGCAAATTGAACCGACTTTAGAACTTCAATCGGCAAAGTGCTCTAAAAAGTAAAAAATAATTTTATTCTTACACCATCGATACTACATTTAAGCATAAGTTTTGGAGTCGGTGCAAAAACTATAGGTAAAATAATGTTTAACTATATTTTGCCAACATTTTTCAGAGAAAACGTTGGAAATTAAGAGCTAAATATTTGCACCATTACATAAATATGTAGTTGTCAATGTAGTGAATGCTATTAAAGAACCTGGATTCATTGAAATTTATATTTATAGTTTAATATTATAGTTTCGTATGATTCTATTTAGTGTTTTTGCATCGACTTCAAAACTTATACTGTAAAAACAACGGTATAATACTGTCAGCAGAGGTTCCAGCTTAAAACTGTAAAATGCACGGTAATAAACTGCAAAATTAGCAGTTTTTTAGTTTATTACTGTAAAATTAGCAATATTATACTGTAAAAACAACAATCATTTTCTACAGTGCAAATTATCTGCGGGTTTTTCATAGTTTTGTTTTGTTTTCTTTCTTTCACGTTGATAATTAAATGAATGCAGAAAACAGAACCCATTTTAAAATCAGCCACAATATAACTCTCAGTCATTTCGACAGACTTCTAAAACATTTAGAAGAAGAGGATACTATATCCCTTTGTGGGAAGATGCTATTGAAAAAACTTCAATCACCACTTGAGAAGAAACGTTTTAAAAACAGAAAACAAAAACAACAAAGCAAAGTTTTTGTAAAAACCTCAAGGTATGTGCTAATATTAGAGTTGTTATTATTATTTCAATGTATGGATGTGTTATTGTTCACATTTTGAGCTTTTAAATTATTTTTCTTTCATTTTACGTTGTAGTTCTTGGCTATAATTAAATGTATGTTCGAGTCTTATTGATTTCTTTTAGCTATTGTCGATTATCTATTTTGCGGATAATCCGCGGTATTCGATTATCTGCGGTCACCGTGCCACTCTATTCCACGGATAATCGGGAATTTACTGTATTTACACTCTTTTAAGATAAAGCAATGGGTGTCCCTTTTAAAAAAAAGAAAAAAAAAACGAACAATATTAAAAGAAAATTAAGATAGCAAAATAATGCTTCTGAAACAAAAGCAAAGCACCAGATAATCTTTCGTTTCCTCTCACGCTGATTTTGATTAAATCGCAATAAACGCAGTGCTTGTTTCTCAGCTGAAAATAAACACTTATGTAATTTTAGCGTGACATATGGCAAAGAGAAATAGGGTGAAAAATACTGAAACAAAAAAGTGACATTTTTTTTATGAACACCTTCATGTTTTATTCGTTTTTTTTTTTCCTTTACTGTTCAAATTCACTTAATGGAATAAACATTCTTATATATTGCGACAAAATAAAATATATAAACCCTTCTCTAATACAAAATGAAAAAACAATTTACATGGGCAAAGGTTTTTTCTTCAACGTGTTGCGTGTATTAAAAAATAAAAGAGTCCACGTACGTTCTCAATTCAATACGTTGCACAGAAAAAATGATTTCATCTCAGATAAATGGTTAACGAAATGGAATCGGAGATGAGATTGATATGCAGTCATGGTAATATGATAAATCAATACAAAACCGTGAAACACGAAATCGAATGATTGATTAGTGATAATGATCCGAGTTTTGCATCTGAAGCATCAATAGTAGTTTCAGAACCTGTTAATGCTGATAATTATGGGAATGGTGATAGAGATAATGGTGATAATTAGGGTAGAATTCGCTGGAAGAAACAAATGCAATAAAAGAAACTCTTATACATTGTAACGTAACTGCTACACATAAAATAGTAAAAAATTACATAAATGCGATGCTAACTGAGTTATTTTTAAAAAGTATTTTCAAGCAGTCACTTACTTGCAGCTTACTTGCAATAGAACTCCAGAAAGTTTCTCTTTGTTTGGGTTTTTTTTTTAATTTTTATTTATTTATTGTTTTGACAAATGCTACGAACATACAGTTAGGCATCAGAATGCACACTTAAAATCTTTAAAATATTTTCATACGTACAAGACGATTTTTTCCTAATTGACTCAGATTTTTCATCGAAACACTGAACTATCAATCTTCTCTCTGCTTTGGAATAAAATAATCATTTGGAAAAAGAAAATAAGAACCCAAAACATTACACATATTATGCTTATATAGAGTTAAATCAATGAAAAGTTTGATCCTTTCACGTTGGAAACAGCAAAGAGGGATTTGGGGTCATACCCCTAATTCCCATTGCCTTACTTTAAATACAATTTTAATCCTAACAGAGTATTATACACGTGAAAAGACTGTTTGGATCCCTTCCTCATTGAGTTCCCCCTCTCAACCCCCCCCCCCCCCAAATATAAGAAAAAAGTTAATTCGCATTGAGTTTTTGGAAGGCGATATACTATTTTGTATAACGAATGTAAATAACAATTTAGAAAATCCTCAATGAACGAATTTGTCATACAAAAACGATGTTGTTTCTGTGTTATTTTCCGACAAGAAAAGCACCTGTTTTGCAACAATCTTCCGGCAACTTACGCAGATAAATTATACTGATTTGCATATTAGCTTATTTTTGATCGTTTTATCCTACAATTCAAGTATGTCTTAGTCGATTTTATAGTTCCCTTGTAATAATTAACTATGAGTAAAAATTTTTAAAAAACCGATTTCCAGTTTTATTATTCATTAAAAATCCACTCCCGAGGGAATTACACATTACTGGTCATTCACCATTCCAGTATCCTTTCTGGGACGATGAAACAATGCATTAATAACGATCGCTTCTAACAATGCAAATCAGTTTCATCTCAACAATGAGGAGATGAACAAAAGAGATTTTAAGCACGTTATTGGTTTTTGAGGATGCTTCGTAGTCGGACAGAGCCTTTCATCAAGAAAGTGTTTTTATTTAGGCAAAGAAAATGTCAACGACCTTTTCTAAACTGGACCACAAGAAGGCCGCTGAACAAACCAGATTCGAGGAAGATCAAGGGATCCGAAACTAGTGAAAAACGTGTAGGTGGGCGTTTCTGGAAGAACAAGGACTACAATAAATTTTGAAAGACATCTGAAGGTTGAAGTATCAATTTCAAAGCGTGAAAGAATCTCGAGATATTTGAAAATGAGCAGCTATTGTTTATCAACGCAAGAGAAAATCGATTAAAAATCCAACAAATATTAGCCCACAATTTTTGTTTTTTCTCAATCATTTTAAATGATCATATCGTTGGCACCATGCTAAAATTACGAATGTGAAAATTAGCACTTTTCAGGAGAGCCAAAAGACTGAATATAATTTTTTCCCACCTGATGTGTTTGGTTATTTTCAATTTTTAAATTCTTATAGATATCTTTAAGTGTAAAACTGTCGTTCGGAGGTATCATTTTGATTTTAACTATTTGTAAAAATCCAACTTGAAAAACGCGATTTTTCACATTCGTTATTTTAGCATGGTGCCGACAATATATAAGTTGAAATATAAGGTTTTATAGATAAGCATTCTTAGTTCTTAAAATATGCAGTTCTATAACTTCAGTACTAGAAAAATACAATAGGAATCAAATCTAAATATACTGTCTGACGGCAGAGTACGCGATCATCGTCAAATTTGTTACCAAATAATTGGCAGCTCGAGAATTTGCTCGAAAGCTATAAGAATATAATTACGAAATTAATGAATAATTAATAGATAATGCTTCGTTCTTTGAACGGTCTCAATTTGTAAGAAATAACAATTGAAATAAGTTAATTTCCTGACATGTTTGTAGTTGTTGGCGATGAATAGGCTCTTTAAAACCATAATTTTAAAAATAAAAATGCAATAAACGCCCTTTTCCCGCGTTGTTTTTTTTTTTTTTTTTTTTCACTCTATTTTTCATTGCAAAAAGAAATTATGTATCTAAATGCTTAATTTTGTGTTTCTGTTATTTAGCACAGACAGGTTATCAAATTTTTATCACACGGTAGGTCCACTAGCAGTTAATTTAACTACGTAACAGCAGTTATAAGCCACCTTTCTTATTTTTATTTATGGGCTTACGCGATGAGTTTCAGAGACTATAATGAACTGATAATATGGGAAGTAATTTGTGTGTATAAAGTACAGTGCGTGTACGGACAAAAAAAAAGGCAGAAGGTTGTGTTTTCGATGTTTGTTCCTGCTCTAGAAGATGTTCTGGTCTTAAAGTTTAGTACATGTTCTATTAATTTGAAAGTACAAAATTGATATAAAATTAATTCTTTTAAAATGTTAAGCAGTATATGTTTAAGTGAATTTCAACTACCTAATGATTTTTTATCTAGGAGTATTCTACATTTAGCAATTTTTACTAATATTTAACTATAGAAGTGTAGAGAAACTAAGAAATTTATTTTATTTGGAATGAACGTTAAATATACAGGAGCAAATTTGTACTGAAAAAAAAAGACTGCATAAATTCTTTAGTTTCACTTGTTTATTTCTGTTCCTGTATTATTAAGTATAAACTATGCAGAAGCAGGGATTTTTTTCAATTAATTATTTAGTTAATTATTTTTTTAACCCAAAAAATTGTGCGTTTATGGGAGAAAAATGTCTGGTTACCTTATTTATGCAGTACTAAGAATGTTGGTGAAAGCAGTCATCAATAAAATTTTAATAAATACTGTTTCATCGTAGCATGTTAAGATGTGGGATAATTGAAGGGGCAAGTAGATAAAGGTGATATGTGATATTTTAATTTCTCTGATTTACACAAATTCAAATTAGTGTGTGTTCAATTGTGTTAACTCAAAAACACAATTGAAGGGGCAAGTGAATAAAGGTGATATGCGACAATTTTTTGAATTTCTAGAAAAAGCTTTAAAAAAAAAAATTATTACCTTTTCACCTTCATCCATGGTAAAAAGTATGTTTTTCCAAAATTGTCACACATCACCTTTATCCACTTGCCCCTTCAATTATAATATACTATTTTCACAAAATAATTTTGCCGGCCACCTTGTCTAGTGGTCAGAGCACGGATGTTCGAAACCCGGCTTTGGCATGGATGTGCTTTCTCTCTCTGCTTCTTGTCTTTTCGTTGTATGAAGGTGTTGTGTGCTGTGAAAAGTTGCCTACCTTACAAAACGGGCAAACTATGGCATGCGTGTACTGTGGAAGTCGGACTTCACACCAAATTACGGTACAGTTGCAAAAGTGAAACAGCGCACCCCAAATTGCCATCCTGGCTGGCACAAGACGACAACAACAAAATATTTTTTTTCGTCCCATAGAATTTATAATTTTCTGATAAAAATTACATCAAGCATTCACGCGTGTATCGTTCGATTTGATTCTACTTTTTAAAAAAGAATTTTGCCATGCCTTAATCGAAATATTTTCGTAACTATGAGATGTTATAAAGCAGTTAAATGAGCTGTTATTATTATAGCCAGACTATATGGCTTATTTTAATTTCCAAACTCTGCGGCAAAAACAATGTATAAAATTATTTTAACTAATGTTCTTATTAATAAATAGCAAATGTATTTTTATCTAACTGTTTTCTTCGCTAAGTTGTTGGTGGCTTTCTGTAAAGGTTTTCTGTTCTATAATGATTTTCTACAAAGCAGAATGAGCTATGACTTTTAAAATTGATTTTTGATACGAATAAAATAGAATTTAAGGTGAACTCGTGACTATTGGCATCGTGCGTAAGTATAGTTGACCTGTGAACCTTCAACCGTTTGCACCTGATTTTTAGATCATGATTTCGTGACTAAAGCCTTTAATTATGGCTTGTATCACAAAACTTAACTTCTTATGCTAATTTATCGTGACTTTTATTAGTAAAAATGGATCTTTATTCTGATTTACATTAATGTTTTACGTATCAGAAATGGTTATAGATGAATATCAAAATAATATGAAGGTTGTATTCTTCATTCTTACGATTATTATAGGATGTAAACTGACTATATAACATGAATAATTTTTTTTCTGAAAAGATTTTTTTTTCTCAGCAAGAAAAGGCGAGGGATAAGGGTGATGGAATTAACTCTACTGTAGTGCTTTTAGTGGCAAAAGTAAATATACGGGAGAGAACAAATGCTTTATCTTGTATTAAACATTGATTCATAGTTCAAATATGCTGGAAAAGACTATTTATAACACTTACAAAGTCAAGTGCCTTCGCCTTTTATAGCAATAACTAAGTACCTTTAGGCACTAAAGTAAGTACTTTTAGGTGCAAAGTAAAAACGAAAAACCTAACTACAAGGAACCCTAACTATAAGTTTCTGTTCTTTAGTTCACCTTATTTATGCAATACCCTGCTTTAATTCTAAAATAAATACTAATTTTGTATCGTAGGACATTAGAGCTGGTAATTTCCCATATTAGCCTTGCCACCTTTGAAGATTAACTAAAAGTAATAATTGACTTTTGTCAGCATAGGCGAAATTAAGAAATTATCTGAAAGTTAAGAGCATGTTAAAATTAGAATATTTCTGATCCTAAATGTGCTATATAACAAAAAACCGTTTCAGTAAAAATGAAGTAAATTGTCTACAATATCATTTTACCCGGGACGTTTCTTCCGTTCTGGGCAAACGTCCAAAAAAAGGTAAATGTTGTAATCTTGCTGCACGGTCATCTTGACTGCTCAAAAAGAGTGAAAGAAAAATCATCAAATAATGCATTAGAAACTGAAACATGTTCATTAAAAAATACTAATTCCACAAAGTATCACAAAAATTCCTACGTATAAACTAAATAAAGTTTTCCAAAGGATTTATTCCCAAAATATTCTCTTTTTTTTCGGCTTGAAAAATTTATTCCGCTGCATGCATTCACTGTGAGACACTGACCTAGATTTCCAAATCCGATAAGTGTCTCTAGCTACAATTTTCACGCTGTTTCAATGTAGCTGACATTATTAGCTCAAGTGATGTTCCGCTGGTATAAGCTGGCGGAAAAAGTGGTGACTCTGTGACGAAATCCTAGCTTCCCTGTGACTGCCGGCTTTAGGTGAAAGTGTTTAACCTCCAGAACCGTAAAAGTATATTTAACCTCATAGTTGATCGTTTGTGTCTCTTGTACACTTTGTTACCGAACACGCTATTATTTGTTGATTTATGAGAAAATGAAAGTTGTTTAAAAAAAGTATCTTCAGTTAATGAAAATCTTGATTTCTTTTTGATTGGTTAGCTATCGTTTTAGTTCTTGAAAATAACATTAAACGAGTTGGAAAATAAATATATTTCTTTTAATAACAGACGCTTTTCTTAACATGAGTTTTGTTGAAAAAAAGAGGGGAAGGGGGAATGGTATAATGAATCTTTTAATTCTTGAAAAATACATTTCAAAAGAAAAAAGTAAGATAAAGTACGATGGCAGGTAGTAAAGTAAAGAAAAGAATTATATTACAATTAAGCAATTTCAATTTCAGGACTGCCTGTATCGACTATCTTACTGTTTTTTAGGAACACTTTGTTTTTATTTAAATTAATATTCTAAGAACTCTCTTAGAGATGTACCGTACTGAAGTAAATTTTCTTATTGAGTTTTTGCTTCAAAAGAGTGAAAATGAGAGGTGCTCAACGATTTTCTTTTGAAACTATGTGAAAGAATTATTTTTTAAAAGAATAAAATACTGATAATCGCACAAGAATGCGAAAGTATGATGCATTTTTGATAATAGAAACTTATTCCAGCTATTTTCTCAGTGTTATTATTTTCTTAATGAAGTTTGTAAAGATAAATCAAATTTAGGAATAAATGCGCACTTTTTAGCCTAATTTCCCGTCAAACTAAAATAACGACATACAAAGTATGAACGAAGTTTCAATGAATGTATCGTAAAAATATCTCAAAAAAAATCGAAAGTAAATTAAAGAAAAACAATAAAATCTGAACAGAACTCTTAAAGATGAGGATATATGTGTCTGTTCTGTTGATTTGTCTCAGTCCCGTCATTTAGGGGGAGCAGGGGGGGTCAATTGCCCCCCCCCCTGGCTTTGAGAAATCAATGTATTTACATATAAGTAGGCGTGGTTTTTTTTGTTTTCCGATGAAATTGCATTGGGTTTGGACCCTTTGCCCCCCCCCCCCTGGAAAAACTTGAAATGACGTCCCTGATTTGTCTCCTCCCCCTACCCCAATTACTTTTGAGGGAATAGTCAAAGTCAAGCAAACATTTTTTTGCGAAATATCTCGGCGATGTCACCTTATCCCATTTTGATTTTTTTTTTTTTTTTTCAGTAGTATATTTCCTGCAAAGACATCTGAGGCCATTGTAAAAACTGAGCTGAACGGCGATTTTGCATCTAATTTGGTTTAAAATACTGTTTGAAAAATATACATTTTTATTGAACCATTAGTGCATCCAGGAAATGTTTTTCTTTTTTTTTTTAATCTAGAAAGCAAATTACTAAAACAATATTCAGCACTGAAAAGTTATCGAAAAATTGCAGAGATATAGAATGTATTTTCAATTTTTTGTTTTAAGAAATAGGAAAAGTTTTCAAAAAAAAAAATGCTATTTCTCATCGAAGGATCGTAATTAATGTTCAGCATTGCAGGCTTAAGATTGATTTCTTGAATCAAAATAATGGGAATTCAAAATTCAAAGTAAAATTTTACTGTAAAATAAGTCGCCACTTCGCGCTTCGATTTTCGCGGTTTTCTTTTTTCTTTTAAATTTATTCATTAGCCTTTTATAACACACACACACACAAACACACACACATTTATATATATATATATATATATATATATATATATATATATATATATATATATATATATATATATATATATATATATATATATATATATATATATATATATATATATATACATATAAACACTCTGCAATTGAATCGGTGAGTGCAAAAAATATTTTTGGAAAAAAAAATAGAACCGACTTCAGTTGGAAATTGCTCTAAAAAGTAAAAAATAATTTTTTTCTTTGAACACCATCGAAACTACTTTTAAACATAAGTTTTGAAGTCGGCGCAAAAACGATAGGTAAAATGATATTTAATCATATTTTGCCAACATTTTTCAGAGAAACCATTGAAAATTAAAAGAAGACTATTTGTACCATTACACGAATATGTGGTAATCAGGCTTGGAGTCAATTACGAGAAAATGTAATCGATTACGATTATGATTACAAGCATGAAAAATTAGAGATTACAATTACTATTACGATTACAGCCCTCTGCCAAATCGCTATTACGATTACAGCAACGATTAGATTATGAAAAAAATGTAATCGATTACGATTATTATAAGTCAATTCCGATTTCGATTACACGATTACAGCTTTGAGAGGAATATATATATTTTATATATACAAAGGAAGACCCAGAAATTTTTGTTAGGGGGTCGAGTTTTGGTGTACCTAATTAGTTAAGGGGAAGGAAAAAGAAGCATGTAAAATTTAAATCTTCTTTAAAACATCATACAATATTGCACAGCAAGTAATATTTTTTATTATATTCTATTAAATTAACCATTTATTTATTTTGTCAAAAAATTATTATCGCGGAAAATACAAATTCATAAATTGTCTACATGTAATCAATATTGGAATCATAAAATTCTTAAAAATAAAATTCTCGTGTAAAATTTAATATTTTTTAAACATAAAAAATGTTTTAAAAATCTATTAATACACAATGTTTTCTTCTTTCATATACTCATTGATAAAAATAATATGAGCATTAAAATATAAATCATAAACTATGATTAAATTATACGTGAAAATAGTTTGAAAAAAAAAGTCAAATTACACAATTACAAGGCTAGTTTTCGATAATTGAGTGAGTGTGTGTGTGTGTGGGTACAGGCGGATTCAGAAATTTTGTAAGAGGGTCAAGTTTTAGCGGGCTAGTGTTTACTTTATCATTTAAGTGAAAGGAAAGTGAAGTATGTGAAATTTAAACCTTCTTTAAAACATCATTCAAAATTGCACAGCAAGTAATATTTTTATAATATTCTGTTAAATGAACCGTTTATTTATTTCGGCAAAAATTTACCATGAAAAATATGAATTTGCAATTTATAATCTGTCTACTGGTAATCAATATTATATAATACAGTCGACGCTCGTTATAAGGACTACACATTATAATGACCATCCCATTATAACGACAACTAAGAAATACCCCAACTTTATCTCTATATACTCTATGTTGATTTGCTTTGGTTATAACGACCTTTCTGTATCGTTTAATCTAATATAGCGACCAAATTCAGCGAATAATATTTCTACAGTGGGAGAGAAGAAATTAATGTATCCTGTACATCTTCGGATGAAGAAGGATGTAATGATAGCTCATAGCATAGAAAATCTTTCTATTTCTATTAAGAATTTAAAATGTTTTTTTTTCCGTAAGGCAAACAAAGTACTGGACACTATGTACCATCTATAACCGAAATGGGAAATTACGTTTTGCAAAAAAGCAAACAGTTATTTCCAATTTTTTTGTTAGTGGAATAAATGATTTATAAGTATGCAATAATTTTTCCCCTACATTTTCTAATTGAAAATCTGTTTAATATTTTGTTATAGTGTTTAGCACTAATATATTCTTCAATTCTAATGAAAGAAAAATAATTTTAGTACTTTTTTCAAATATTTAAAAAATATCCAATTTTAATGAAACTTCTGAACATGCATGATGCATATATATGTATTTTTCAAAAGTTCTAGCTTTTACTACTCGTTGCGACTACTCATTATAAAGACATTTTTCTGCTTGACGGAGACAGTCGTTATATCGAGCGTTGACTGCATATGTTTTAAAGATTAAGTAGTTCGTTTTCACAGAAGAATTTTGTAAAAGGTCCGTTCTAAAATGAAAACTGTGTCAGTTTTTATAACAAAATATTTTATAAAATTCCACAGCCAAAAAAAAAAACGTGTTTTTGCAATGAAATACTTTGTAAAATGTCTATTAAATTCTCCCAAACAGACCCCTGTGAAGTTTTCCAACATTTTTAAGAACACCGGCAAAATTTTAGGAATTTTAGGGGATGCAAATTTTTAATGGAATTTTAGGAAGAATACGAACCTTGAATGCTCCTTCGCAGCAACAATGTCATAGTTGAGAAATTATGATTTTTGATTTACTAATATCATAGAGATGATCGCAACTAATGATTCCATCTAATAAGTTTATTTATTTATTTATCTTATTTATTTAGTTGTTTATTTATTTTCTGCGCGGATGACCATTTTATATGTCACAGTTTTGAGGTACACTGAAATGCTATATTATTGCCACTAAAAACGTGAAAATAAAACAATAACTTTAAATAAAAGTATATTGAAATTATTCTAAATGCAAAAAGGTAATTAACACTTAAAAATAAATCAGACGTTAAATCAAGCACATATTACATGTTTTAAAAATCTTTAAATACACAACTTTTCCTTCTTTTATATACTTAATGATTTTTTATAATATGAGTATTAAAATATAAAGCATAAACTTAAGATTAAATTATATGTGAAAATATTTTGAAAAAAAAAAGTCACCAGGGTGTTGTCATCGCAATGATTACTTCTTGTTCTTGAATGATCACTGAAACACGATTGCAAATTCACTCTTCTTTTGAAAAAGAAAATATACAATGAAAGTCAAAGTGGGAGAAAAACACCAAAAAAGGCATACAACTGCACGATTGGGTTGTTAGTATTTCGATACCACTGTTTTCTTTGTACGCCGGCCGCCGGCAACAAGGGTTGGGGTTTGTCCTTTTCATTGTCAATTGATGAAAGGGAAAATTGATGACCTATCCTAAATCAGCAGAGGCAGTCCACCGACTCTGAGATGGAAGACGGTCCTCTGGGCTCTGCCGGTCATAGGCACCATGGGCTACAAAGCGCTTGTTAGGGCCTAGGGCTCAACTTAGTGACCTTCAAGGAGCACGAAATAGCTCTCTTATCTTTTTCAAACCATTATAGAAAGTCAACTAAGAAGTTTTCACTTTCAGAAAAAGTCGGGATTACACGATTACAAGGCCAAATTACGATTATTTAAATGTAGATTACAATTACGATTACACAACAAATACTTGATTAAAATTACGATTACACGATTACGAGTGATCCATTTCCAAATTATGATTATGATTTGGATTACAAAAAAACGTAATCGATTACGCCGATTACGATTACGTAATCGGCGATTACTCCAAGCCTGGTGGTAATGAATGAAATGTATGCGAATGCACTTAAAGAACCTGGATCCATTAAAATTTATGTAGTTGAATTGTAGTTGCGTATGATTCTATACATTGTTTTTGCGCCGACTTCAAAACTTATGTTTAAAAGTAGTTTCGATGGTGTTCAAAGAAAAAAATTATTTTTTACTTTTTAGAGCAATTTCCAACTGAAGTCGGTTCCATTTTTTTTTCCAAAAATATTTTATTTCATTCTTTTTAGTGTAAATGCACTTAAAATAATCAAAATATAGTTTAAAACAAGGCAGCTGTTCAAAAAAGTCCTTGCAGACCGGGACTCGATCTCATTCCATCAGGAACTTCAAACCGACGCATTTAACCACTTGACCATCGGGTCGCTCATTGAAGTAAGGATTTAAGATAGCACATATTGTTTTTAAATAACATGAAATTTTAGTTTTTCGATCATAACTTTTTTTCTAGTGAACAAATATCGTCATATGAATACATGGTACCTAAGTTAACCGTCTCCTATAGATTTAACCCCTTCCCGGCTTATCCCGAGCTGGACTCGGGCAAGCGAAATGTTCCATTCTGGCTCATCCCGAGTGTAGCTCGGGCACGGTGAAAATTAACACTGCACCAGGGGTGCCCATCCCCCCCAAGCTCAATGGCGCAAATCCCCCCCCCCCCAAAAAAAAAAAAAAAAAATTTCACAACCCTCTTGTACTTTTTTTTATTTTTACCCCTCTTTTTTATTTTTTTTTCATGTTATTTATTTTTTTAAATATTATTTATTTATTTTTAAGTTATTTTTTTATTTTAATTATAACTATTATTTTTTAATATATTATTAATTTTTTAAAAGTTCGAATTATACACTCGGAATAGAATCGCTTTTTTTCTCTTTCAGACATTCCAAGCACATAATTTAAATGAGAAAATAAATTAATAAATAATTTAAATAAGAAAATTAATTAATAAACAATTTAAATAAGAAAATAAATTAATAAATAAATTAGTTAAAAAAATCCCCCCCAAAAATTTTGATGGCGCACCTTGCGCCATAATCCCCCCCCTGTGGGCACCCCTGCACTGCACAACCAGTCTTTCAAGAATTATTTCACATGTCCCTTTTATGGTTTCGGATGCTTGTATTTACTATTGTTGCTACTAGATAACATAACTATACAGTGTTTTGAACTGTAGATTTAAGATAAGAGTAGGCGCCGAATCCAAAGTATAATGATTTCTGCCATACAGAAAGCCAACTTTGCAGGTAAATACTCATTTATTTAAATAGATATTTTTACATTTATTTTTAGGAAATGTTGCATGCGAATGATGCTATTATGTTTAAAAAGATATGTATGTATGAAAATAAGCATACAAAATTGACATTTTTTGATCCGTAATCCCGAAATTACTCATTTATTTAAATAGATATTTTTACATTTATTTGTATGAAATGTTGCATGCGAATGATGCTATTATGTTTAAAAAGATATGTTTGTGTGAAAATAAGCATAAAAAATTGACATTTTTTGATCCGTAATCCCGAAATAAAATGAGCCTGGAAGGGGTTAAAAAAAATCGTCCAAATCGGTTCAGTAGATCAGATGTTATATGCGAACAAACAGACAAAAAAACATACGCTTTGAATTGAGAACCTCCTCCTTTTTTGAAGTCGGAATAAATTGAAAGTAAAAGTAAGTAATTTGAATTGTGGAGTTAGAGTAAGACTTGGAAAATTGGTGCAAGTTTTTGCTCTTCATGGAAAATAATTTTCAACTAAAGTGGACTCTTTAGCTTTTTTCAAACACCACAAATCAAAATCTTATTTTTTAAAAATGTGTGTTACTTTAATGATCGTTCATACCCCCCCCCCCTCGCAGTGCAAAAAAACATTACACAGCAGATTTTTCCCAATAACTCAACACTCATGGTATTTGATACATTTTATTTGTTTGTAATGATGTTTTTTAGTCACAACCAATATGAAAAAAAATAGTTACTTTAATTTTTAACATATATTTATCATCTTCAGAATTTTTGACTTTTAATTTTACCTTGAATTTGACGTAACTGCAAGGTATAAAATACAGAATTTTATAAAGGTCCAAAAATTAACATAATATAATTGATTGTGTATATAATTTTTGAAAAAATAATATAGGTGCCGCAAATCAAAAACCATTTATTGCCACAATCGATTCAAAGTCCCCAAAAATGGCGCAAACGTCCATAAGAAAATTCTACAGCATCGAAGGACCTCATTGCCAATTTTAACAAAGATCCGACCAAAACTATCATTTTGTACCATAAAAAAATATGGGGCACATTCCAATGAGAGGATGTACCTGCATAAGGACATTACAATCATTAAAATCATTTAAAAAAAAAACATGCAGCTATTCGAAAAAATCCTTGCAGACCTAAACTCGATCTCATTTCATCAGGAACTTCAACCTGACGCGCATAACCACTTGACCATCGGGTCGCTCATTGAAGTAAGGATTTACGATAACAGATATTGTTTTAAATGACATGAAATGTTAGTTTTTCGATCATAACTTTTTTTCTAGTGAACAAATATCGTCATATGAGTACATGGTACCTAAGTTACACCATCTCCAATCGATTAAAAAAAAAATTGTCCAAATCGGTTCAGTAGATCAGATATTATGTGCGAACAAACAAAAAAAAAGTATACGCTTTGAATTGAGAACCTCCTCCTTTTTCGAAGTCGGTTAAAAACAACGTCAGTCAAGAACTTCAAATTGTTCAGGAGAGAGAAAAAACGTCTTAATTCTAGCACTGTTTCTACGGTCAACGTTCAAATAGCAGGATCCGTATCTTTCAAATTAGTAACCTGACTGACGTGATTTTTGATGTCAACATTCAACATGCATCTGGCCTCCCACAGCTCGTTTCCATAAAAAACGAATTTTCGAATTTTTGTGACTGATGTTGTTTTTGCTCTCACCGATTCCATTGCTATTTGCAACGGAAAAAATTAGCTGCTCTAAGCAATACTTCATTTCCGGCTGAAGCAACAAATTCTACTTCAGAATTCATGGCTACAATAATTTTAAAAGAACGTTATTCCGCTTGTCTGCTTGCATTGCTCAACAATGAACAGGAGAAACTTAGGTGACCTCCACAAAACCGAAATGACCTCGACGAAGAATCCCCAAAACGTAAGATAAAATATGACTGCTGTCAGTTTCTTCCTTTGTAAATACCAGTACAGCTCCGCAATTCATTTTCCATTGAAGCTTGACTTTGGGGAGCGTCAAGTCAATTTCATGATGAATTTCGTCGGAGACTTTTTGCTGAGTAATTTTGGTTGAAAAGGAATAAAACACTGCAATGATATTTTCCACAACTGCAGTTGAGGACATAATTTTTAAAGAGAAAAATGAAATTAGATTATGTTATTTTCCAATCTTTACAATGTTGTGAGACTTTCAAAAAATATTTATGCGAGATTACAAAGATTGTAGAGGTATGGGAGCAATGATAAGCTTCTTTATTATTATTGTTTTTAGAAAAATCATATAAATGAAAAGATAGGTAAATTTCTCAGATTATATCTACAAAGCTTAAGAGTTCGTTTACTTGTTTGTTCGAACGTGCAAATCTCAGGAATTACTGGTTCGAATTGAAAAATTATTTCTGTGCTGAATAGTCCTTTTGATCAGAACTACACCACCAAACAACACTAGTAACTTTGAATTTCAAAAAACATATCTAATCCATTCATTCGTTTATTGAATTAGCCTGGTAAAAAGCTATAAATACAATTCATTTCTTTACTGTTTACTGAAACATACTGAATCAAATACAGCTGTGTTTTAAAACGTAAATGATGAGAATCGTTCATCTTAAATCAAAGCGTTATATATACTAAAGGAAATTTTATATTAAAGCGGAAATACGCACAAGTTGTCTCAAAGCACTTGGACAAATGAAATGAAAAGGATTATCGTTATGAAGACTAGCATTATCGATTAAGAACTAAGAAGCAGAGTAACATTACGTCTAAAAGCACGTTAAGGTTACTCATTAATAAGCGCTCTTAGACTAGAGGAAAGATTTTCTCTAGTAGCAAAATGATTTGTTTACTTTTTCTTCCTTTTTTTTTTTTTTTTTTTTACTTCCACTTCGTTTCGCACTAATGAGTTCGCTACTATCATTTTCACTTCTTGACTCCTTCTCGGTTACACCTACTTTACCAAAAAAACTAACATTTTGTGAATTAGCAGGGACATAGTTCAGCGAATTTTACGGTTGCACTGAATTGTGACCTTATTTTGGAGACTCAAAAAAGATGCAATAATTAATGAAAAGCATGTCATTTAAGTATTTTTACTACAGGAAAAACATACAAACATCAGAATAATATGTTTGCTTGCGACTTAAAACCTTAACGAACAAGAAATATTGAGCAGAGATGAAGTTAAAGCATACTATAAGCGTCTATCCCGAGCAATAAAGAATTCTCAGAAATAAATGCAGAGTTGGTATTTTGCCCACTTTTTCATAAAAAGTCCGGTACGGCGCGGAGGAAGAAATTGGACAAAATGGATGAAACTGAATATAATGAATAAATTTAATAAAAGGAAATTCCACTTATTTTCCATATGCTTGATACATACAAGTATTATGATAATGTAATAGAATTATTGTAAAATTTAATTATATTATTTATTATAGAAATTCTTTTAAATTAATAATTCAGTAGAACCATAATCGTGCTTTAATCATAATCAAATAAATGTGGGGGGAAATATTTACGCTTTTGTGCAACAATTTTTGGGTAACTTTTTACTGTAAAATTAATCAAAATTAACAAAATGAAAAAACTGTTGAACATAATTTGCATTATTATATTACCGTTTAAAAAGAAAGTTATTTTATGATGGTAAAAATATTCATGAATAAATAAATGTCATACAGTGAACTCTCACTTGTACGCCGCCTCATTTATGCGCCTTTTTCACTTATACGACGATTTTAAATGGTCCCAGCACATTCCATGACAAAATAATGACAGTATCATTCGTTTATGCGTCGCTCTAAAGATAAATATTTCACTTATGCGAAGAATTTTCCCTAAAATGTAAAAAATTTATTTTCTTTAAAAAATAAGCTTTTTTTTTTTTTTTTTCACTTTCCTTTTTTAATTTTTCGCTTTTATTGATCACGGAAGGCACTTTTTCCGCATGAGCTAGAGTTCGGAGAGGGACAATTGTGAAGAGCTTGTTAGATGAAGGGGTAATGTGACAACTGTCCAATAAAACGTATAAACATTTTCGCCAACCCATGTTAGTAACTGTGCCGTAACATCCTAGTACATCTACTTCGCCGAAGGAAAAATCACCCTCAGTCAAAAAGGAGATACAGTGAACTCTAACTTATACGCCGCCTCATTTATGCGCTTTTTTCACTTATACGACGATTTTAAATAGTCTCAGCACATTCCATAACAAAATAATGACAGTATCATTCGTTTATGCGTCGCTCTAAAAATAAATATTTCACTTATGCACCGAATTTTCCGTAAAATGTAAAAATAAAAGAAAAATTCTTTAGAAAATAAGCATTTTTCTTTACTTTCCTCTTTAATCTTTCTCCTTTATTTTTCAATGAAGACATTTTTTCCGCATGAACTAGAGTTCTGAGAGACACAATTACCTATTATGGATCATTTTAAAGGGAAGAGTTTGTAATTAGGTATGCTACAATTTTTGTTTTCTCTTTATGATTGTAATTACGTTACAGTAATTGCCAAACCGTGGTAATATGTCCCTTTTCCATAGAAATATTCTTATTCATTCTCTCATTAGAACCTATGTTGCGTTTTAGTCCTTTAAATAGGCTTGTTCACTTATACGTCTTTCTCACTTATGCGTCTTTTTTTTTTGTTGGTCCCTTGGGCCGGCGTATAAGTGAGAGTTAACTGTATTAATTACAAATTAATTAAAAACAAATACTGTGTCATTCTGAAAAAACAACAACATATGCATAAAATTAGGCAAACGTGCTCCTTCTCTGAATCTCTAAGATGCAATTCGCAGTCAACAGTTTAAAGAAGCATTTCCGCACCTGTCAGCTTTTAAACTTCAGAAAAAATTAAACCTTTGCATATTAAATTTAAATCTTTGCATGTCAACAGCACTTTTTGCTTGAAACCTCAAGTTTTTTATATTTTTAATCAGATTGCAAATCTATCACTTTTTGTGAAATAGTAAATATTGAGTTACTGCCTTAAATAAATAGCTTGATTTAAAAATTTAAATTTATAAATTACAGACTTCATTTTTTTTTCAAAATACACATATTTGAAAACACATATCATAAACCCGCAAGAAGTTCCCGTTCAAGTCCATTCATAGATGAAATTTAAAGTTGAAAAAATTGAAAAAAAAAACCTTGATCCAAAAAAAAAACAAAAAATCTCAGCTTTAAATTTATTTTAATGTCATAACGAACTCAATTTTTATTCCAAAACAACGTTTACTTTATTAACGCTATTTTTTACATTTTATTATCCTTTTTAACACAAATATTTCACATTTTCTTACGTATTAAAGCAAACGTATATTTTTTATGATAACTACTAGATGCATCGAAGCTTAATGTTAATATTGTCTATTTTATAAACATACTAACATAAAAAAAGCTTTTAAATAAACTAATTAATATTTCACATAATATTGAGTAAATATACTGAAATGTGTGACAACTGAATGTGTGACAATTCGATGTAAAAACGTTCCTTGGATGAGTAGAACCAATATGTTTATTAATGGCTACACCATTCAGTTTTAGTGTAGTATTTTTTAGTTACTGAAAATAGTGGACAAATAATGATATTTTGTCTAGGGGCGGTGTATCCCAGTTTTTTTTTCCGGAAGAAATAAACCGGACAACCTTAAATGGACTACAGTTTATCCGGTGAAAACATGAAAATGAAAACTTGGAAGCGACAATTATTGCAGAAGCAATTAAATCCAAATGTCAAATGTTCCGCAATTTTTTGCAGTCAGGATAATGATTGCAGGATAAACATTTTAGTCAATTTTTTCACGTTTCCGAAAATGTTTTTATAGATTCTTAAATTATCAATAGAATGAGCTTCAATCATTCGTATCTAATCAATAGTAATTAATCGCACTAATAATCAAAAATGAATAATAATTCTTATTGTATAGTTCAATATTTTTAGCATCAGCCAGCAAAAGCTGTCAATTTTATTTCTGCGTTAATTAATTTTAATTTCTAGGCAAACAAATACAATTCCCAGTTTTTGACTCTCCATATAGCTAGGAACTTCTGTAAATAAACAAAATGTTATCCAGTCAGCCACTTTTATTTCAATGGAAAATATTCCCGGTATTTGGAGCTGCAAACAGTATAAAAGCACCGTCTGCACTTCTACAGTTCCAACAAAACCTAATAAGTGTAATCATATACTCTGTTTTTATCAACGTAAATTATTTCTTAAGTTACATCAATACTATCGCACACCGAGAATGAAATGGGCGCATCTATTTTTTAGTCTATGGTAATTTAATGCTAATCCAATTTAAAAAGTTCCCTATTCATTCTCGGTATGCGATATATCGACGAAAAAAACCAAGGGTATTACAATGCATTTCTATTAACTGATTTAAAAGTTCAAATGCAAAATAATCTACGAGAAAACTATGCGTCGTGGCGATATTAAATATATTATTGTATATATTTTTGCAGCTATTTAAAATAAATGAATTGCTTTAAATGACCCATTTTCAGCTTTTTGCTTTTTTTCGACTGACAACAAAAATACGTTTTGATCTTTAAATAGCTTTAAATGATAGTTTTTAAGTCCAACCACCCCCCCCCCCTCTTTTTTTTCTAAAATCGAAGCTTGTAGAAATAGAATTTAATTCACAGGTACATTAACAAAAAAGGTTTTAACCCTTAGTTTGGCAATGTATCTTACTGGATACATCACTTTCTACATTTTTTAATTTGAATTAGGCGCCCTTTAGGGGGTTGGCTTTTAACCTATAGCATTATTCGAACCTTCTTTTTCAACATCTGTCTTTACTGTGGCTATTTACAAAGCAACGCGTTCAGTATTAAGTTTATAAGTGTTACAGTGTGTTCTACCAAAACAACATGGCGTCACGTCGATTATAGGCACGTTCTCTTTTATTTTTTTATTATTTGCTTATTATTTTTATTGTGTATAAAATCTACAATAGTGCCAAATTAGTTCATATTGTGATTGAGTGAGCCATGTTTTATGTATTCTTATTTTCTACTTTTGGCAGTGTATCCTACAGGATACACAATTTATACAACCGATTTTCTTTTCATTTTCTCCCATGAAATTTTTTTTAACTATATAATATTTATGCATTTTACCCAAAAAAAACTAAAATAAAAAATGTTTGTCAACATTTTTAAATTTTTGATATGTGCCAAACTAAGGGTTAATTGGATAACTGACTTTTTACCTAGTTGACTTTTGGTATGGATTACAGAATTCCTACTTTTAATTAAAATATCTGCACAATTTTTAACCAAGGATTGTTTATGCTGTAAATCATCTAAAGTCTAATTAAGCATCTTAATAAAGGAACAAGCTACAAGCTATTTAACGCATTACTGTTTTTACACTTTGAAATATTCTCATTCATTCATAAAATTCAAATTTCTTAAAAGAATTAGAACAGTCAATCAATAAAACGGAACACATTTTTAAATCTACCTTCTCTCGAAAAAGTATTTTGCCAAATGAAATAAATTCCTGAAAAATAATTACTATAACTTGCTTTGAATTTTACAAATGGATGCATCAGCACCAGTGACACAACTTTTAGAGGAGGGAGGGGGCTTTCACACCTCCCCTCCCGGTTTAATCATTTAAATTTCTTTTTAACACATAAATGCTTGACTTTTAGCAGCAGTAGTAGTAGTTAGCAAAAGTAGTAGTACATTTTACGCTTCAGAAAACTTAGTAAATGTTTTCAGTTCTACGACTCGTTCCAACAAAATTCAAAAAATTCAGCTTAAATCTGATCTTGAAGTTGCAGTCATATTTAATCCTTCATACAGTCATTCATTTCTAGTTGTGGTCATATAAAAACATTATTCTGATTGAGAATGGTTGAAGAATAGAAATTCATTCATGCCAGTGTATTTAGTTAACATAATTTTTGAGCTTTAACTTCCTTTTTTTTTTCTTTGGACTCAGACGCGGAATAATTTTACATCTAGTACTCAAAAACGGATATTCAGTACACTTCTCACAGCCTAAAAGAGGCATCATCTAGTGAGTCCATGAATTAGTTAACTGCTACTTGATGGAAAGTATTTTTCCTACCACTGCTCCATACTTTGATTCTCCACTTGGAAGGTTTTTGGATATTCATTCGCTGGTGATGAGTTTTTAACAAAAAATGTTACGTTTTTGGATAGCTCCCTCCTAACTTCGTTTGAGGCCACCTTAATTTTTTTTTTTTCCGATCAACTGCTCAAGCCACTATATCAGTTGCGTGAAAAAAAAATAAAAGGCTCGGTGGCCTCAAACGAAGACACTAACTCAAAACGTTAATATAACCTCTCTACAGTTTTCACTTAAAATAGAGAGGTACTGGTGAAAGAAACTTCGAAATGCCACTATTTACAACAATTTACCTACCTATTGTTTTCTAGTGTTAAATATTATTTTGTGTTTAAATTTAGGAAAAAATAGAACTTATCCACACCGAGATTCTTATCTAACTTCATGCACAGACTATTTCGTCATACTCTTCCGCCACCTCATAAAAATCGTCTCCCAAGTCCGCCTTACAAATTCACAAACTCAGCCAAAAAAGATACTGTATGAAATCGACTAACGTCGAAGTAGGTAAAAGTAAGCCTATTCGAGTTGCTACACATGGAAACCTCAATCAAAACATTAAAAAAAAAAAATACTTGGTATAAAACATGAAACTTTTTTTTTAATTAAAAGAACCCCGAAAAGTTCGTTGGTTTAGTGCACTTATTCCCCCCCCCCCCATTTTAAAATCCCAAAAGTGTGACTCAGAACCACATAAGTTCTCCCAATTAAAAAAAAAACATACCAGTTAAAATGTCTTACTGTTATATGCCAAATTCTATTTTCTAAGGATGTCTTGAATTTCTGGAAATGAAATTGGGTTTAAAAGTTCACTCACTGCTCGCCGCTCTACTTTCTAGTCAGATTGAAATTAAAGCAAAGAAATTTAAGCTTGAGGATAAACATTTGTGTTGCTTTGTTTTACTCTATAAAGAAATCAAGGCCTTTTCTAGTTGACATTCAGGTTTATTTTCAATTTTGAGAACGGGAGCATTGCTTTCCACGGTTACAGAAAAGGTTAATGAATGCACTAAGCTTTTGTTAAAACTATTTAGATCAGGAGTTTATTTTCTGACTAAAGTTGAAAAAAAATCAAAATAAAAAGACATTTGTTGGAGGATGACATACATACATTTCTTTATTGTTTAATTGCTTCTGAACACATCATTTAAAAAAAATAATTTAACATTTTAGATTAACTATCGGGTTTGAATTAAGAGTTTTCTGGTGAGTCACAGCTATACTTTCTTTGCGAGAAAAATCAAATGTTCATTCCTAGTGTAGAACGTGAACAACTATGGTATTAATGTTTAATACTAAAACATGTTTTTTCCGGTTTATTAATTTTATTTAATTTTAAAAATTGTCACGCCAACACGCAGGTTATACTTATCTATAAGAAATATTTTATTCAGTATAACTCATAGTGCTATTATTCTGGATCGTGCACCCTCAAACCTCGTGTGCCCCCCTCTTGCGCCCCGCCGGCTGCGGGAGTCTATTTACGTCACTGCTAACAGGGCAACAAGAAGTGAGGATAAACTGAAACCCTTGCTGACACTATCTCGAATGGGAACATTTTTTTATTAAAAAAACTGCTTTTTTAAGCAAAATAAACCTACACTAAAAATGAATGTTGTTTTTACAGTATAATACAGCTAATTTTATAGTAATAAGCAGAAAAAATTGTCGAATTTTACAGTAATAAACTGCAAAATTGCTAATTTTACAGTTTATTACCGTACACTTTACAGTTTTAAACAGGAACATCTGCTGCCAGTATTATACTGTATACTGTTGTTTTTACAGTATAATGTAGTTAAATTTTATGGCAATAAACTGCAAAATTACTAACTTTACAGTAAGAAACCGTTAAATTGCTAGTTTTACAGTTTATTACTGTGCATTTTACAGTTTAAATTGGAACCTCGGCTGACAGTATTATACTGTAAAAAAAAACAACAGTTCATTTTCTGCTGTGCATACACATCGTAATTCAGAATCAGGCAGTTGGGGATGGCTAGAGAATATAGTAAAGGGTGGAAAAAATACAGTTTATTTCCCAGGAAAAAACCGGGTTTTTGGGAAGAGATTTCTGAAAATTCCCGACAATTTTGGGAATTTTCTAAGTTTTAAGAAATGCTGGTTTAAATTTTTTTTCAGCAATTAGATTTTTTAAATTAACAACCAGAAGCAAACGTAGCATTACATTAAATTATTCAATCACGACTACAACCCTTTTTATGGAAAGAAATATGTGTACATTTTCAGTTTAAAATGTTGCAACCTTGATAGAAAATTTTTAAAATAAGAGTAAAATGCGCTTTCGAACTTTTAGAGCTTGTCTCATGAGACTGGTTTTTGAAATAAACGGTTCAATGAAAAAGGAATTCTTTATTTTTTATTCATATAGTAGGAATAACAACTATGAAAAGTTACTATGTTCCCCAAAAGTCCGGGTTTATTCCCCAAAATTTCCGGGGTTTTCCTGGCTCTCAAAAACCGCGTTTTTTTTTTTTTTTGGTTTTTATTTTTTTTTTTTTATTTTTTTTTTTTTTTTTTTTTTATTTATTTATTTATTTATTTTTTTTTTTTTTTTTTTTTTTTTTTTTGCATCTTTAGGAATGGCCAATTCAGGGAGGGCATACATCTCTCTTTCCCCTCTGAATATTCTCCTAAAGAAATGACTGTAAGCAACAAGGTCTCCCTTATCGTTTTGGCCCGGTTTCACCGCAGCGCAACTCAAAGTGAACCTTGACGCCTCCACCCCTTTTTGTGTCACGTGAACTTAGTTTCGTTTTATGCTGATTTTAAGTTATAATTTTGCAAAATCCTGAGCAGTTTTTTAAAAACTGAGTTGATATTTGTGGGTTTCAAGTAATAGACTATTGAAATTAATCAACATTCCGCGATTACCCGATCCATGCAGGTTCCTCATTCCCGAAAAAAATAATTGTTTTATGAATTGATGTTCGTGCAATTATCTCTGAAATGAACTATTATACAATTCCTAGCTCCTACAAGAGTTATAACATGAGTTATAACATTTTAAAGCAAATTTCATCAAAAATTACAAAAAGCATGTCTTGCATTATTTGCAATTATTGAGGATCTCACTCACAGTCCGACTTTGAAAAGTTTTGGATGTAGTCATTAGAATACATTAAAATTCACTTTTATTTTTGAACTTTTGTTTTGAAACTTTCAAAAGACATTCTCAAAAGTTTTTCATTTTTAAATTTTAAAGGTTTGTAAAAGAAAGCAATTATTCTCCAAAAGTATTCAAGCTCATGCAATTTCCTTTAAAATGTGTTACTTACAACTTTGAAGCTGCCATAGATGTAAGTAATTTGATTTTAAAACACTATCAGCAGGTTGAAAAAAAAACTTTTAAATCATTCCAAAATTAATTACACTTCAATCATGAAAGATTCATTTATAATTATATATAAATTAAGATATCAACGGGTAAGGTTCTGAAAGTTTCATAAAAATGGTAGATGATAAATGGTTCATTATTTATTTATTTTTTATTTTATTTATTATTTTGATTTATTTATTTTTGCTGGTTTTACATGGAATAATCCACGGAATGGTCTCAACACCGTTTGGTCACCGCCCCGCTAGAAAAAATATTCTATTTTAAGTACAAAAATTTTATTTTTATTACAAAGATTGATTTAACCCTCCTCTACTACGGTGGTTTTTGTTTTTTTAGCCTTTTTTTAACAAAACAATTTGTTATCTTTTGGAAATTGGGTACTAATGTAAAGTAATGATACTATAGGATGTAAAAATAAATTAGACAGAATTTTAAATTTGATTTGGGTCAGATACGACCCACCGTAGTAGAGGAAGGTTGAGCATATTTCAACAAAAATAACTAAATAAAAAATCTAATTGTAAAATTACAGGTAACAACGTTTAATTGCACCAAGGTTGCAGATTACTGCTTACACTTGTTTCGACATGACAAGGAACGCTTTTTTTGCATAAATACACATTGTCACTTTTCATTTTTATTTTTCTGCACAAAGGTACTTATTTCTCAAATCCAACTGTATCAGTCACATTGATAACTAATACACTTCAAATTTTCAGGCGATCACAATCTATAAAAAAATTAACTATAAAATTTACTAATTTGATCTAACTCGAAGCAGTAAATAAAACTATTGACCATTCTAAAAATACAAAAAAAAATTTATTCCTAGAACAGTCACCTATATATATCAAATTTATTTTATAAAAAAAATGTTTAATGGATTCTAAAGACGCCTAAATGATAAATTTGATCACATTTTATCAACAGAACAAATTTTAAATGAACACTAAACTTCAAATTAAGATGCGCAGTTTTGATGAAAAAGAGAATTTAAGTGACTCAAATTTGTTTTGATTTTAGTACTACGGGATTAAATACTAAATACCTATGAAATGCACAACAGTTAAGTAATGAATAATAGTGAACAAAAAATCTTGATTGATTTGATAATAATGAACAAAAAATTTTGAAAAATGTTCTAGTTTATTTATTTTTTTTTATTGATTTTGATCGTCTGAAAATTTGAAGTGTATCAGTTATCAATGTGCCTGATACAGTTGGATTTGAGAAATAAATAAGTACCTTTGTGCAGAAATGGAAAATTATTATTTATTAATTTTAAAATACATTTAAAAAAAAGATATTCAATTCAGATTAGTCATTTCGAATTTTTGCAAGGTGAAAGGTCAAAAACATATGTACTCAATGCAAAGTTTACCGACAAACAACAAAACCACGCCCACTTATAGGTAAATTCATTGCTATCGCTAAGTTGATGGGGAGCAAAGCCCCTCTTGACCCCCTTAAATGACGCACCTGATTGACTTTTACTGTTACGCAATGGTTAGATTCTTGTTTAAAAGCGTTTGAATCTTCAAGTGTTGAATCTTTACATTTTTGAGCATTTCGGACAAAAAGCAATTAATCAGCACATAAGTGAATCGTGTCTATAAGCCTCAAGGCAAATCGTATCAGCTGATGCATGATACTTCGAATGTAAACAAAACAGAACTGTGTTTGTTTACATTTTGCCGTGCCAATAACAACATTGATTTCCGACATTTTTTTGATCGATTTAACCAGTTTTGATTTTTTACACTTGATCTCATTAATAGATAAGGAGATTTACAAATTTAAAATCGCACTTACCATAGAATAAACAGCTGCAATATAGCTCCCATTTTGCAGATCGGTGATAAACGCTTTCAACAATATTGGGCGTCGACGATACCATTTTATCTTCGTGCGGTCAGTTGATCCAGTCGAAGCTGAAACCATTTGTATCGCTCACTGTAAACAGAAACTAACCCGAAATTTTTCACGTAGAACCGCTTCTGTCAAACTTGCTCCACACCGTTCGCAGCACGCGAAGTCAAATGTTCTCTCCAATGCAACTCTGAAGTAAGATGGCGGAACGGCATGCACGCAGCTGTGACGTCACTCAAATGTCCTGTTTATTTCCGCCTCTCTCCCTCCATACATCTCGCAACCTTTTGGCCTTGAGGAGCGGTATTTTGATTACAGGTAATAATCAAAGGAACATCGATGGGAGTCTCGAAAGGTACGAATAACGTGCTAATGGATAGGATTATTCAAATCGAGCAAAGTGAACTTCACAAGTTTGTTTTCGCGAGGAACTGTTTCGTATTCATGATGTAAATTCTTCTGTTGTTACGGGTGCTTACAGTCAGTGGCGTACCTATGGGGTCTAGCGCCCCTGGTATGGGCACCGACAGAATCATACTCAAGGGGTGCACCCGAACTAAAAAGGCATTTGCTATAAAAATTAGCAAAAAAAAAAAAAGAAAATCTCTTTTCCTGAAAAAATGGACATTTTTTTTTCTCTCTTTTGCTTAAAAAAATCAGCAAAAAAATTTTTTCAATAAAAAAAACAGCAACAAAATTTTTTTTTTGCTCATAAAGGCCCCCCCCCCTCCTTTTTTATTGGTAAAAAATCACAAAAGAAAACCTTTTTACTGAAATAATTAGCAAAAAAATTTTTTGCACTAAGAAAATAACAAATATTTTTTTACAGAAAAAAATTCTTTTTACAAAGCCAGTGGGGTACAAGTGCACCCCCTACTGGCGCTCATTGCTCCTGGCAAACTTTAGTGATAACGTCCCCCCTCCTCTTCCCCGTACCATTTTATAGAATTTCAATAAAATCATTAACATTAGTTATTCATTACGAAACATTAATAGCGTACGCTCTTGAACAAAAGAGAGGGGTTCATTTTTCAGTTCTATTTATTTGATAATGCATTTCTTTTATTTTTTTTTATTCAAAAATTAATTTTTGGAGGGGGAAAAATTGTGTTTAAAAACGCCGGACGAAAATGTGTGCAATGAGCGCACAATTTTAGAAGGTCCTGCACCCAATTAAGTACCCTTCTTCGAATCTTCGAAGACAGGTTTGGTCAGCTCTGGTTCCTTTCATGGGCCAAAATGAGCTGGAATGTCAGCATTCACTATTTTTCAAAAAAGAGCTTCAGCTTTAAATTGAAAATCTTCTCGACTTTTGAATGAAAACAGCTCCTACAAATTCTTGCATATCTAAATAAGATTTTTTTTTTCCTAATAGAAAAGTTGGCACGCTATAATCAAATGACCTTTATAGAACCGATTTTCACTCGATTCTTTGATTAAACTTCTTTTTTTTTTTCCTTCACATTCTTTCCCACTTTTTCAGACTTAGCTTTCCCGTCATATCCCGCAAAAAAAAGAGAATTCTTCACAAGAAAAATTGTTTTGTATCATCTTTGAACTGTAAATATTACAATCCGTCAGCAGTGCATTTAGGGTAGACCGCGGCAGTGCCCTTTTCTCGAAACGTGTGACAATTGGTGTGTCACCACTCATGGCAGATTGACGCTGACCCCTAGAAAGTATTCTCACAAGTTTTTTAGCTTCCGTCGAGCTTTGGTATAGCATCTGGGGATGATAATCTGTTTTTTGCCAACTTGAGTAAATTTTGAGTTGAACTTATTGAAGCCTATTGTGAACTTAGAATGCTTAGATAAAAATAAACAAATATATGAATATTAGCAGCACATCATACTTGTTTGAGAAAAATACTCCTATGTGAACAAAAATGTTTACGTAGCAGAGCTTGACCTAAAAATTATTTTTTTGACGTTTAAATATTCCAACAGGGGGAAAACTGAATGCACAAACTTAAACTTTATTAACTGCTTTATAAGACCATAACGTCAAACATTTCCTGAAATAAAACATAAAAATTAGAAAATTCACTGAAAAAAATCCGCGTAAATGTGCCCCGGTCTACCCTACTTAAATGGTTGAATCATTAATGAGAATTTAATGGTCAAGATTAGGAAAAGTTTCTGGTAAAAAATCGCCACTTTTTTGTTAGACCAGAAAAAATGACTGAATAAAAATTTAACTTTTTAATTGCTACCAAAGTATTAAAATTATTGGCTCAAATTAATGTTGATATAACTAATTAATAATATTAATGCTAATTAATCCCAAAGAAGAAAGTGGCCACCAGGAGGCGAACAATGCTACTAATTTTATATAGTCGCCAATCGTCCACCAATCTTTTTCTTTAAGAGAAATAGTGAGGCGAGAAAATTTAGTTTTGCAACGAACAAAAATGAAGTCTTGAAATGCTAGTAAATAGTATGTCTCTTAGTGTAAAGTGATAAAATAACGAATACAGACAGAAAGTTTTGCTCATTAGGGTAAAAATAAAATGTATATTCGAATTAAGGTTCCATGGTAACGCAATATCTGGCTTTTTCAAAGCAAAATAATAGTATTAATAGCACGTGTTGAAAAATCGAATCAAATTATTACACTTACCTTTACATGTGGAACTACTGTATCCACATACAGGATGCCTCACCTAGACTATTAGTTCTGAAATTGAAGTCGAAATCGTTCTTCTTGTTTTTCAATTCGCACTTCAGGAATTGGATCAAGTATTGATTGCATATCACAGTTCTCCTACATTTCTGAATATCATTCTTTAGAGCTATGGTATGCATAAAAAAATTCGGCAGGTAGTACCTAACATTCATAAGATAATTTTTATTTATTTATTTATTTATTCCCTTCATAAATTACTATATATAGACGAGTTGCAGAATTACTCTTTCGATTAAAAAGTTTAATATCGATAATATGAGAGCAGTTTTATATTTACAGGGTGACAAGAAATAACTTGGACACACATCGTACGGTATAACTTTGTTGCTAATGAAAATAATGCGACCAAACTTCAAAATAAGTATGAATGCATTATTTTGTCTAATATATTTAAACGTTTTCAAATTGGCTACCGTTAGTATTAATACAGAGCTTTAGACGTGTCACAAAATTTTCGGCTACGGGCCGCAACTCACTCATTGATATTTTATCCCTTTCTTTCCCGAAGAATGGTTGTAGAGATGCCAAAGTTTTATCAGGTTATACACCCTTGTTTCCAAGATGGACCAAACAGAATAATACATTGAGTTCAAATCTGGGGAATACGAGGGGCCATTCTTCAGGGGTGCCCATCCCCCCCAAGCTCAATGGCGCAAATTCCCCCCCGCCCCCCCCCAAAATTTTGCCAACCCTCTTTTACTTATTTATTTTTTATTTTTAGCGCTTTCTATTTATTTATTTTTTTAATATTATTTATTTTTTTATTTATTTTTTATTACAATTATTATTACTTAATTAAAAAAATTCTGCGCTACGGCACTGAAAGTTATCATTTTATTATGATTTAAAAATAGACACTGAAGGTTTCAACTGAATGCAATACTTCTAATCACAAGATTTTTACGCACTATTTGTTTAAATAGGGCTGGGTGAAACAAACAGAATCTGAAGGGATAAGATTAGTTAAAAATATTTACAATAAACAGCAATACATTAACTAAATAAACTTGCTTGTGCTATACAAATGAAAATAACTATTATAGTGCAAACAAACATTTTCGTAGATTAATGAGTGTCATATAAATAAAACAATAATTTCAACTCTATCTTTGATAGTAAAATCAAACATTGAAAGACAATTCAAATGTTTAAAAATATGACGCATAAAAAGGTAGATAAATACCATTGTAATATTTATATGTGTTGATCAGCTAAAAGCGTGAAGTCGTAAATTTCCACGAAAATTTTCTCATTTAGTCTGTGGAGTTAGCGACAAAAACAGCCGAAATATTTCACTTCCGGATACCAGTGTGAAATTTGGTACAGAGCTTAGGTACATATATAAGAACAAAAAACCGCCGGGAGACACTTGATCAGGGGTCATGAACTCCCGTGATGACGTCATCAAGATGGCCGCTTTTACAGGTAAATACGTTCGTTTAACTGCTTAAAACTCCATCATAGATTAAAATATTGCAAAACTCAAATGTATCATCTGAAAGCTCTTTAAAAGAGCTATTTAGAAATATTTAATTTTTCTTTCTGAGGTCAAGGGCCCACCTGTAATGACGTCATCAAAACGGCCGCTTTTACAGGTAAATACGTTTGTTTAACTCCCCCTAAAAATCCATCATAGATTTAAATATTTCAAAACTCAACTATATCATCTGAAAGCGCTTTAAAAGATCTATTTAGAAACATTTAATTTTTCTTTCTGAGGTAAAGGGCTCACCTGTGATGACGTCATCAAAATGGCCGCTTTTACAAGTAAATACGTTCGTTTAACTGCTTAAAACTCCATTATGGATTCAAATATTGCAAAACTCAAACATATCATCTGAAAGCTCTTTAAAAGAGCTATTTAGAAAGATTTAATTTTTCTTTCTGAGGTCAAGGTCCCACCTGTAATGACGTAAAGCTCTTTAAAAGAGCTATTTAGAAAGATTTAATTTTTCTTTCTGAGGTCAAGGTCCCACCTGTAATGACGTCATTCTTTCTAAATAGCTCTTTTAAAGAGCTTTCAGATGATATATTTGAGTTTTGCAACATTTGAATCTCTGATGGAGTTTTAGGGGGAGTTAAACAAACGTATTTACCTGTAAAAGCGGCCATTTTGATGACGTCATCACAGGTGGGCCTTTGACCTTAGAAAGAAAAATTAAATCTTTCTAGATAGCTCTTTTAAAGAGCTTTTAGATGATATAGTTGAGTTTTGCAATATTTGAATCTATGATGGAGTTTTAGGGGGAGTTAAACAAACGTATTTACCTGTAAAAGCGGCCATTTTGACGACGTCATCACAGGTGGGCCCTTGACCTTAGAAAGAAAATTAAATTTTTCTAAATAGCTCTTTTAAAGAGCTTTCAGATGATATATTTGAGCTTTGTAATATTTGAATCTATGATGGAGTTTTAGGGGGAGTAAAACAAACGTATTTACCTGAAAAAGCGGCCATTTTGATGACGTCATCACAGGTGTGCCCTTGACCTTAGAAAGAAAAATTAAATTTTTCTAGATAGCTCTTTTAAATAGCTTTCAGATGATATATCTGAGTTTTGCAATATTTGAATCTCTGATGGAGTTTTAGGGGGAGTTAAACAAACGTATTTACCTGTAAAAGCGGCCATTTTGATGACGTCATCACAGGTGGGCCCTTGAATTTAGAAAGAAAAATAATTCTTTCTAAATAGCTCTTTTAAAGAGCTTTCGAATGATGTATTTGAGTTTTGCAATATTTGAATTTATGATGGAGTTTTAAGCAGTTAAACGAACGTATTTACCTGCAAAAGCGGCCATTTTGCTAACGTCATCACAGGTGAACAATTAACCTCAGAAAGAAAAATTATATCTTTATAAATAGATCTTTTAAAGCGCTTTCAGATGATATAGTTGAGTTTTGAAATATTTAAATATATAATGGAATTTTAGGGGGAGTTAACCAAACGTATTTACCTGTAAAAGCGGCCATTTTGATGACGTCATCACAGGTGGACCCTTGACCTTAGAATGAAAAAATAAATCTTTCTAAATAGCTCTTTTAAAGAGCTTTCGGATGATGTATTTGAGTTTTGCAATATTTGAATCTATGATGGAGTTTTAAGCAGTTAAACGAACGTATTTACCTGCAAAAGCGGCCATTTTGATGACGTCATCACAGGTGAACCCTTGACCTCAGAAAGAAAAATTATATCTTTATAAATAGATCTTTTAAAAGGCTTTCAGATGATATAGTTGAGTTTTGAAATATTGAAATATATGATGGAATTTTAGGGGGAGTTAAACAAACGTATTTACCTGTAAAAGCGGCCATTTTGATGACGTCATTACAGGTGGGCCCTTGACCTCAGAAAGAAAAATTAATTTTTTCTAAACAGCTCTTTTAAAGAGCTTTCAGATGATATATTTGAGTTTTGCAATATTTCAATCTATGATGGAGTTTTAAGCAGTTAAACGAACGTATTTACCTGTAAAAGCGGCCATTTTGATGACGTTACCACGGAATGACCTTGACCTCCGATCAAGTGTCTCCCGGCGTGTTTTTGTCCTCCTATGTGAATTTAAGCCCCACATAAAATTTCAGACTGGTATCCGGAAGTGAAATATGTTTGCACTAACTCCACGGACTAATTTGGGAGTTTATAATGAGGCATAAATTAATAAAATCAGATAATAAATTCGGGTGGGATAAATATAATAAAAATAGCTATGAAAATGATTAGTAATTCCCAATAGCAACAAGAAATTAAATCAATGATATAACTTACACTTAGCAAATGAAAATAATGCCTCTTTGCCTGGACCGTCATTTCAAACTTTTCCAGCGGGGGCAATGGGTATGTATTCAATGTAAAATATGCCAAAAAATACTAAAAACCCCGCCCACTTGCAGGTAAACACATTGGTTTCCCAAAGCCGGGGAGGGGGGGGTTGACCCTCTGAATCCCCTAAATGACGGGCCTACCCCCCACTTCGTAAGAGTCCAGGTGCCTCTCAAATGGTAATAGCCATCAAGAAATAATTGTGCAACATGAAAGAATCTTAGTCCCGTTAGAAACAAACAAATTAACTTCTCAGGCAGACACTAAAAAATTGATTTTCTCCCTTTTAACTTTTAGCCCAATATTCATGTGCCATAGCTATCATGGAACCAATGAATTCCCTATTTCAACGCATGCATAAAAACAGTTCAGGATTTTTAAGATGCAAGCCATGCTCATATATAGCCACTTAAAACTATGAACCGTCATTAATACTAATAAACCAGGTGTTTGGTGGTTATATATATACATATATATATATATATATATATATAAAGTGTACCTTTTTGAAATCAAATAATTAACAAAGTAAGATAGTTTTAAAAGACTGTTACAAGGAATGTTTAATATAAATCTTACCGTGAAGTTGATGGTGCATTTTGTATATTTGTCATTGTCACCGTTGAAACAATGGAGCCTGCACCCGTGTTACTAGTCGCTTTATCCCAAGTACTACTGCCTTTCTTAACAGCTACAACTTTGTACTTGATGTTAATATTATTTCTAAATTTATATGCATGTTTTTTGCGACAATGTTCAGTCCATTTGTCTTGTCTGTGCACAGTGTTGCAAAGTACTTCTAAATATTTATATTTGAACGAAGTTTTAAGAGCTCTAGGCATCTTCGAAGGATTTCTTTTAAAATGTCACAAAACTTGAACCGCCATTTACTATGAACGCGACAAACTGCTACAAAATAGTCGATAACAGCGCATCTCACATTAATATGGCAACATTACGGTAGGCAGAAACTGTGACACTCCGCATTGAGAAATCTTTATCATCTAGTGTTAAGATTAAACTGAACTGAAGTGTAAAAAAAATAATAAAGTACCGTAAAATTGGGTGTATAGGAACAGCGGGGTCAATCGGAACAAAACTTCCCAACCGTACAAAGAAATTCTTCATAAATATACTATTGGGTATTTTTCGCCATGAATTTTTTTTTAGAAAGGTAAGATCATAGGAAGAAGGAAAAAAAAATACTTTTGTCAATCTGGCAACGCTACTAGCTTCTAAAGAGGGCTGCACGTTGAATGCTATAAAACATCACATTTTCATAGACTGCAAAACTTCATATGCAAGAACAAACCTTCTTATATTTAAAAACTATGAGTGGTATGTTTCAATTATACATGTATCTGAACAACAGAATACCACATTAGAATTTACATTTTTTATAAATTGTGTCATAAAAGTGAAGAATTCTGAAAAATGCCATGGGAAAAAAATTTGCGGGGTGAATCGGAACACTTAGTTCTGTTGTTCCAATTCAAACTTATTTGAAGGAAATTGTTTGAAAAATCAAGATTCTAACCCCAATTCTTCTAATCAAGACAGGGACAAGGATTTATTACTGTTTATCCCTTCTCGTGAGCAACTAGATCTTAGAATGACAAAAGTTACAGATTTCAAAAGATTATTTTCTCCAGGAGACTTTTTTTTACTTAAAATAAAAGGGAGAAAGTCACATAGACTTTATGTAGTAAACCGTCCAGCACACAGAAAGTGATGAATAAGCGAAAAAATCTTTCAGGACAATCCCCGAAACCCAGAAATTTCAAAAAACTAAAGAAAAGGCAGAGTTCATCCCAGGAGATGTTATGAAAAAACTTAAGCCAAGTCACAATTGCTAGTTTTAAGGACAAGTACATATTTGTGGATGACATGAGTGACTTCCATTCATGTTAAATCTTTGCATTTCAATTCAAAAGCTTTTCTTAAAATTACTTTTCATTTTTCATAAGTTCAGAATTATTTTGAATTTTCACAAATTATAAACGTTTACTGGTACTGAAATTATACATTTATTTGACAGTAATTATCTGTTCTTATTCTCCCCCATCAATATTACTCATGTTTGTGAGACCTATTACAGATTAAATTGAAAAAAATAAAAATTTTAACAAGTGTTCCGATTGACCCCTATCAGCGGGGTGATTCGGAACACCCATAATTTGCTATATATTTTAATAATAATTGCTCAGAATCTTTTGTCTTTGCTTGGAATATCAAAAGTAAAGCAAGACCGAAGTTTTTACCCAAAAAATCAAATAAAAAAAAATCTTTTAACTGCTTTTTTTACAATCAAAGCTGAAAAGTGTTCCGATTAACCCCATTTTACGGTAATAAAAATAATAAAATGAAACGTTGGAATACCCGTAGCTACTGACTTCGTAGCAGAAAAACTGCATAATTTTGTAGTTGTAAAACGGTATATATAATGTCATTTTGTTGATGTTATTTGTCTATTAGGGTGAAATACAGCAGCTAATACACTCGCGCACATAACGAGTTCCAGGCGCCACTAATAAATAATGTTTAGGCTGGAAGTTCCTATTTTGCATTTGAGCTGAGATTTGTTATGGTGTCAGTGGTAATGCTGAAGTTGAATTGATAGCGTATCTTTTTTTCCCCCCGCTTAGCAGTTTTATTCTAATTACTCAGCAACAATTCAGATACAAATCGTTCGAAAAGAAGTTAATATTTTTCGATATTAACTTCGCACAAAAAAAAACGTAAATTTAAAAAAAAATGAAAAAAAAAATTAAATATAAAGTTGATAAATAATTTAAATTGAAAAAATAAATTAATAAATAATTTAAATAAGTAAATAAATAAGTTAAAAAAATCCCCCCCAAAAATTTTGATGGCGCAACTTGCGCCATAATCCCCCCCCCCCCCTGTGGGCACCCCTGCTTCAGCTCCAATGAAGTTTCGAAAATGTGTCTTGCATCAATCTTGAGTGTCTTTTGTGAAAAATCCTGTTGGAAGGTCCATCTTTGGTTTTCAAAGAACTTTTGCGAACAAGGTAAGACAACATCATCCAAAATGAGTTTGCGGTATGTTTGCTGATTATTTTTTATCCCTTGATCAACAAAAACAAGTGGTGTTTCCCCACTAGCACATATCCCACCCCAAACCATTGCAGATTGGGGTAGTTGACGCCGCCAGCACTTAAAAAAGTTCCAGGTGCTTCTGCTGACCAAGCTCTATCATTATGGCTATTTTGAGTTTGTTCAATTGAGAACAGTTTTTCATTTGTGAAGAGCAATGTTTTCCATCGATCATCTGCGGCCCGCTTAACAGTTCTTTCCTTTTTTGAAGTCTTGTGCGTTTGTTCTTTGCTGCTAGCTTTTAAGTCTCTTTCATTTTGTAAGGGAGAAGACCAAGCTCAACAATTACCATCAAACGAGTGGTTTCTATACTGATTTTCACCCCTTTAGCAACCTTTCTCATTGAAATCTTAGGATTTCGTTAAACTCGCTTTTTGACCACTTTCTGGTCGCTAGATGTGTTAACTGTGCCTTTTCTTCTTCCTGACCTGTCACCATCATGTTTGAGTTTTTTTAACCTTTTACACTGCTCGACATTGGAAATGCAACACCAAGAAGGAGTGGTCAGAAATTGATGAAATTTGGTAAGAAGACAGAGACAGCATGGAACAATAAGTGATATTTATTTCAAAATAAATAAGCAAAATTTAGAGCGAGGACGGCGTCGGCTCAGTAAGAAGTAGGATCACCGCGGACAGCAAAGCACGAAGAAACACGTCTAGGCATGGAGTCAATAAGCCTGCGGATGGTGTCCTGAGGGATGGCACTCCATTCCCTTTCAACTATTTGCCACAGTTCGTCCTCTGAACGAGGCAGTGACAGGTTCTGCAAACTACGTCCAATCACGTCCCACACATGCTCGATTGGTGACAAGTCAGAAGAGTATGGTGGCCAGGAAAGCATCTGTACACCTCGTAGAGCATGTTGGCTGATTCGAGCACTGTGAGGCCGGGCGTTATCCTGTTGAAAAATTGCATTTGGCAGACCCTGAAGGTAGGGGATTGCCACCGGCCGCAGTACATTATCTACATATCGTTGGGCCGTCATAGTGCCCCGAATACGAACTCGAGGTGATACGGAATTGTATGCAATAGCGCCCCAAACCATTATGCTACGTTGTCGCGCTGTGGGGCGTTCCACAGTTACTGCCGGATTCGATCTTTCTCCACGTCGACGCCACACACGTATGCGATGACTATCGCTGGACAAACAGAAGCGAGATTCATCTGAGAACACTATGGTTTGCCATTCTGCCATCCACGTCGCTCTGGTCAGGCACCATTCCAAACTTTGGAGTCTGTGCTGTGAGGTCAATGGCAGTCTTCTTAGCGGGCGCCGTGATTGCAGGCCACGTGCAACCAGTCGACGGGAAATGGTTCTGGTCGACACAGGAACATCCAGGGTACCTTGCACGTGCTGCAGAATCGACATACAAGTGACTTGCGGGTCCGCCACAGCTTGTCGGTGAATCCGTCGATCCAAGCGGTCTGACGTCACTCTGGCTGCACCTGCACCCCTCAATGTGGCTACATTTCTCTTTCCAACCATCTCCGACACAGCCGATGCACAGTGCTTGCATCCATGTGGGTATCAGCTGCAATTTGACGTATGGACCAACCTCCCCCTTCTCAGTCCGATCACCATACCCCTTGTAAAGTCGTCTATATGCTGGAAGTGTCTTCGTTGAGGACGGCGTGGCATTTCCTTCTATCACACGTATCCTTCGAGACAAAAACCAAATTTCTCCGATAATTAGTCTGGCAGAAAAACCAACATGAACATAGCCCACTTTTCAACTTCATTCTCTTATATCTTACTTCACGTGCGTCGGAGAGCTGCGCATTTCATATCATTTGCATAACTCAGTGACGTGCGTCTACGGTAAAATTTGCATGAATTTCTGACCACTCCTTCTTGGTGTTGCATTTTCAATGTCGAGCAGTGTAATTGTGCAGGAAATCGTATATTTAGCCACTTTCAATCGTTAAACAATTTCACATTTTTTCGTTTCTTGCTTATGCAATTCAAGTATGGCAGATAGTTTGCGAACAATAATGGTTATCCCAACTAACTCACTTACACCTAGTTAGTAGCTTTCTAGGATCGATTCCCTATCACAATATCGTTAAAAATTCAGTGGTATTTACAGATATTTGGTTTGAAACTTCGTCCAAGTTATTTCTTGTCACCCTGTATTTAATAAATTTCGATAGTAGATACTAAGTTTCGAAATTTTTGTCTTTATCACTGTCTTTTTTTCTCCACACAATCCGAAAGCATAAAAGCGGCTTTATGGGTTTTATAAGTTTACAATTACTCTTGGGCCATTCCATGAAAAGTGAAACTAATTGGTCAAAAATTCATATTGAAGTTATGTTGCTATGTTATACATCATTTTAAAGCTTAAAATGCATATTTTAAGAATCCTGCATTGGTTTTTTGGTGAGAGTTAGAATAATACTTGTTTTCTTAGTTAAAAGTACGATATTCACGAACTTGTAAAAAATCAGAAAAAAGAACACATTTTCAAATGCATATTTCTCATCGAAAAATAAAAACAAAAATAACTACTTGTAGCACAATTTTAACTACTAAGACGGTACTATAATAATATGCATTCATTAATTTCTTTTGAGTTGATCTAAATGGTGTAATTGAAGTTTGAAAAAAAGAAGTTTGATGTTACGTCTGTAACAAAAAATAAGCAAAAGTTGTCATTACGTCCTAAAAAATCAAAATTAAAAAAAACCCTTAATGGTCCTTTTGGAAAATTCTTAGAGTAATTGCCCACCATAGTTAAAAATATTGCAACTGATTTAGTTTTTAAATTAATGCTGTTACAGACGTAACATTTCGGACATAACAAATGGCTCTATGTTACGTCCGTAGCAAAAGTAACTTTCCAATTAAATAGGTAAAAAGCACAGGATGAGCAATACATGTATATTGCATAATATGGTTGGAGTACTAAAGTTTCTGGTATTCTGATTTTGAAATTTTTAATTATGTCGGCATGTAATTGAAATTTATTTCTTAAGATTAATAAAATACACATATGGTATAACTGATTATAATTTATACCTCAACTGGCATTTTTTTGCTACGTTACATGGAAAGGGAGCTGTGGATGGAGTTGGGGGTATGGTCAGGCACCAGGTGTGGCAGAGAGTAAGATCTACTAGAAGCATTTGTCAACGACGCTCTTTCCTTTTTTCAGTGTGCTAACTCCATTGCAGAAAAAGTTAAAATTATTTATATGCCCCAGGAAAATGTTTTAAAGCTGATGCCAAAATTGGAAGAACGGTGGGCTAACATCGCGAATTTGCCAAAAGCCCGCGAAATGCATTGTTTTCGAACAGAATACGAAAATGCCGTTCGAATTTCGAGAACGTCGGACGAAAAAGGACACATTTTTTCATTCAAAAAAAATTATCGAAATTGACCAACTGTCACCAAGAAGGTTAAATTTTAGTTTAGTACTAGTATTCTGCTATATCATCCAACATTTTCAAATTTTTAAGTTCTCCTAAGACCAATCACTGATTCCAGGGAGGAATTTACTTTTTCCGATTTTTTTATGTAGCAGCCCCATTATGCATTAATTTTAAGAATACAAATAAATAAATTTGTGTGAAGGCCCTTCTAAACTTTTCTTGTGTCAATCTTTCTTGGAAATAATTGTCTTAAGATGCATTAATTCATTGTTACATATTGACATATCGGCATATGCTCTCAACTCCCCCAGACTTACCCAAATTTTCTAAAACTGTTACAGTATAACTTAAAATATTCAAATAATGTGTTAATTAATGCTACTGTACTGTTTTAGCACAAAAATCTTTGTTTATTCCTGCTTTAAAATACTGTTTTCTACTTTCAAATCAGAGATGTTACGTCTGTAACACCACTTTGTTTCGTCCGCAACAAGTTTATGAATTTTTTTCACAAATTCGGCAGTCAAAATCCACACAATCTTTATGGTTTTAGAAAGCTTGAAGTCTCTAGAACACGTATTAAAAAAAAAAGTTCAAAATTTCCGTATAATTCAGAGGAATGTTCTAAGCTGTATGACATAGTCGAGTTTTTGCTGTTTTGTGAATTACGTCTGTAACAGGCAGTTTTTAATTTCTGTATTTTTTTGTAATTAAGCAATCTTCACGCAAATTTGATGTAGCATAAACATTCATCAAGTTACACTACAGGAAAAAAAATTGAAGACTTTCATCAGCCCAAACCAGAATTATTAGTGTTCAAAGTCTGCAATTGTTACGTCTGTAACGATGGAATTGCCCTGTTTCGATTACAAATTTTTATTTTGCATTAAACTAGTCTATTATTTCAGTTTACTTAATAGCTACATGTATAAATGAGTTTCAAACAAATTTGATTTACTTTAAAAATTGTATTATGTTACTAACTACATTTTAATAGTTTTGAAACTGCAGTTCATTTCTATGAGGAGGTAACTAAAGCGTACCTAGGAAACCTATCAGTTATTCCCGAAAACGTGTAAAAAACTTAAAATTGGAGTACTTTGTCTCAATTTATTCTTCTTTTATGAATACGACAAAAAATGTAAAGTTTTTTAAATTATAATAAGATTTTACTGGTAGTTTTGTAGTAAAGAACTTCATTTACTCATGTTTGCTGCGGTGCGCTCAGGATTTTTTTCTAGGAGGAACAGGAATTTTGTTAAGGAGCTTTGATGCGTGAAGTGAGAGTACATTCAGTAAAATTTCAACGGCCACCGCCTTGTCAGATTTATATAGATTTTTTTTTTATTTTTTTTTATTAGTTTCGTATTAGCTACTAAAAATAAAGATAATAATAAAATAACTCTCTTTTCTGTTCTGGGTGCTTTCTCCCCCCTCCCCCCCCCTCCTCCTCTCTATTTATTGAACTATAATATTAGTTTAAATTTGTAAATGATAAAAGACACTAACTTATCAACTTAATTATGTTCAAATTAAGAAAAAACATTGAATAAAGATCGCTGCAACAAATACATTTTAAAAGAAAAAAAAAAACAGAATGCCCTTCTATAACTAAACAAGCCTACTTTTCAGTTCACCAATATCGACATTATAGCTCTTGGATAATATCATTCTTAATTATCAAAGCCTGCAAACTATGTAAAACATAATATTTCTAACATAAACAGTGGATTTCTAAAACTAAAATATATACATTTCTCTCTGATGAAATCAATGCATAAATATAAATAAACGAACAAATAAAGTGGTAGCAACTTTTAAACAAAGCAGCTATTATATTTTTTTCGTTAAGAAATCCATTAATTGCTTTTAAAAAAAGTAAAAATAAAAGACACATCAAAATTTATAAATTTTATACACAAAAATAAATAAATAAATAAAACGTTTGTTGCTTTTTCTTTATGGTAAAAATAAAGTACCGCGGGTTCGCTTTTCTTCCGCTGCGAAGATAACAAAAAAAGTTTACTCTAAAAAATAAATCACAGTATGTCTTCCTCAATAAAAAATTTTCGTTAAAAAAATCGTCTCCACTGTACTTTTTTTCTGTTAAAAAATAAAGCACTCCGATTTATTTATTTATTTACGTATTTATTCGTGTCCTATGGCCAAAAATTAAATCAATAAATCAAAATTTTAAAAGGAAAATAAAAGCAAATCACCTTAACAATTATTATTTCATATTAATAAAATATTTTTGGAAAAAAAAATAGAACCGACTTCAGTTGGAAATTGCTCTAAAAAGTAAAAAATAATTTTTTTCTTTGAACACCATCGAAACTACTTTTAAACATAAGTTTTGAAGTCGGCGCAAAAACGATAGATAAAATGATATTTAACCATATTTTGCCAACATTTTTTCAAAGAAACCATTGAAAATCAAAAGCAGAATATTTGTACCATTACACGAATGTGTGGTAATCAATGAAATGAATCCATTAAAATTTATATTTATAGTTGAATTGTAGTTGCGTATGATTCTATACATTGTTTTTGCGCCGACTTCAAAACTTATGTTTAAAAGTAGTTTCGATGGTGTTCAAAGAAAAAAAATTATTTTTTACTTTTTAGAGCAATTTCCAACTGAAGTCGGTTCTATTTTTTTTTCCAAAAATATTTTATTTCATTCTTTTTAGTGTAAATGCACTTAAAATAATCAAAATATAGTTAAAAAACCATGCAGCTGTTCAAAAAACTTGCAGACCTGGACTCGATCTCATTCCATCAGGAACTTCAACCCGACGCTTTTAACCACTTGACCATCGGGTCGCTCATTGAAGTAAGGATTTACGATAGCACATATTGTTTTTAAATAACATGAAATTTTAGTTTTTCGATCATAACTTTTTTTCTAGTGAACAAATATCGTCATATGAATACATGGTACCTAAGTTAACCATCTCCTATCGATTTAAAAAAAATCGTCCAAATCGGTTCAGTAGATCAGATGTTATGTGCGAACAAACAGACAAAAAAACATACGCTTTGAATTGAGAACCTCCTCCTTTTTTGAAGTCGGTTAAAAATTGAAAGTAAAAGTAAGTAATTTGAATTGTGGGAGAAGGAGTTAGAGTAAGACTTGGAAAATTGGTGCAAGTTTTTGCTTTTCATGGAAAATAATTTTCAACTAAAGTGGACTCTTTAGCTTTTTTCAAACACCACAAATCAAAATCTTATTTTTAAAAATGTGTGTCACTTTAATGATCGTTCATACCCCCCCCCCCCTCGCAGTGCAAAAAAACATTACACAGCAGATTTTTCCCAATAACTCAACACTCATGGTGTTTGATACATTTTATTTGTTTGTAATGATGTTTTTTGGTCACAACCAATATGAAAATCACAAAAAATAGTTACTTTAATTTTTAACATATATTTATCATCTTCAGAATTTTTGACTTTTAATTTTACCTTGAATTTGACGTAAATGCAAGGTATAAAATACAGAATTTTATAAAGGTACAAAAATTAACATAATATAATTGATTGTGTACATAATTTTTGAAAAAATAATACAGGTGCCGCAAATCAAAAACCATTTATTGCCACAATCGATTCAAAGCCCCCAAAAATGGCGCAAACGTCCATAAGAAAATTCTACAGCATCGAAGGACCCCATTGCCAATTTTAACAAAGATCCGACCAAAACTGTCATTTTGTACCATAAAAAAATATGGGGCACATTCCCATGGGAGGATGTACCTGCATAAGGACATTACAATCATTAAAATAATTAAAAAAAAAAACATGCAGCTATTCCAAAAAATCCTTGCAGACCCGGACTCGATCTCATTCCATCAGGAACTTCAACCTGACGCGCATAACCACTTGACCATCGGATCGCTCATTGAAGTAAGGATTTACGATAGCAGATATTGTTTTAAATGACATGAAATGTTAGTTTTTCGATCATAACTTTTTTCTAGTGAACAAATATCGTCATATGAGTACATGGTACCTAAGTTACACCATCTCCTATCGATTAAAAAAAAATTGTCCAAATCGGTTCAGTGGATCAGATGTTATGAGCGAACAAACAAAAAAAAAGTATACGCTTTGAATTGAGAACCTCCTCCTTTTTCGAAAATTTAGTGGTATTTACAGATATTTGTCTTTAAACTTCGTCCAAGTTATTTCTTGTCCCTCTGTATATATATAGTATGTATTATTTTTATTATAATTATTGATATTATTAATATTATTAGGAACACCATCGACATATTTGTCTGGTTAAAAAAAAATGAAAAGAAAGGAAAATCGAAATGTATTCCCGTATATATTTTGGCAAAGTGATTGCAACCCTCTCTCCTCGAAATGGTTATTCTGCATCTTGGAGGATGGAAGAGACCTATTCTATCATCTTTGGTCAGCATACGCCACTGCCTTGAGGAATTTTCTAGGTTTCAAAATGGTAAGGAGAAAATATACAATTATATCAGAAACAACAACATTACTATCATCTCTTACAGTTTCTTTTATCCAAGCCGTAGCACTGTACTATGTGTTCAAGTATGTTATCAATAAGTTTATTTTCTTTTAAAGGCTTCAATCCTACTTCACATTTAAAGAACTTAATATTTATCTAGTTTGATAAAATTTATCTTTTCCCATTTTCTCACTTTTTATTCAATTACCAAGTGTGGGTCATTCCAATTTAAATCAACAAATTTTCAAAAAAATTGTTGCATCACCATTTTTGATTTTGATAAAAATTTGCATGTGTATTCCTTTTACTTCCCAGAGCTCAAAATAGTGTTCATTTTATTTTTAAAAAATTTCCCTTTGATATATAGGCCATTTTTGTTTTTGGCAACAGCGAAAATCGGGCGTTTTGATGCTTTGTCTTATGAACTATAACTTTTTTTCTATCAAAGATTTTGAGCTCAAATATAGCTCATTGGAAAGCTAAGAAAAAAATCTTTTTATATATGCTATCAATAAATTTCAGATTTGAAAAAAAATATTTATTTTTTCAAGGTCAAAGTTTACGACGAAAATGACATTTTTTACTACTTTCGAACATTAAAAAACCCATGAAAGGTTCAAAGTAACAAGCCCATTATTTCATCATATATTCATAGTCATGGTTACTTACTGTATGAAAAAAATTGGCTTGTTACTCCACCCCCTTTATGAGATATGCCCCCCCCCCCCAAAGTTGTAAATTTTTTTAAAAATCCAATTTTCAACGCTAAAAAAATGCATGTGGGGGCAAGATAAAAAAAATTTTAATTTTGGTTTTTTAAGTACTTTTTACCAGCTTTCTAATAAAACAAAAGTTGCTTTGTTATTCAAAGGCGTTTGGCAGCACGCCATTTGTTGATTTAAAATGGAATGACCCGTGTCTGAAAAGTATTTCGGGAACATATTAGGATAAAAAATAAAAGCCATTTAAAGATAGGAAAAGGAAGAGTCAGTAGCCTCAAATTAAACAGCGAGTGAGCGAGTGAATTATCTGACACTCACATAAAAATTTAAAGCCTGAATCTTATATTTTAGTCTATTTAGGGGAAAGTTACGGGAAAACAACCCCCAACAATTTGAATGGAGGTTACTGGGAAACAATCAAAACGCTAGTGGTCATAACTCATCCATGAATGCACGTTCAAGTAGAAACGAGTTTTCATAACTCCCTCACATAAGGTCGGAATTACATTTTTTTTCCCTTTTTTTTTTTTTTGCAATTTTTGGTAGGATAATTATAACCACCGATTTTAAAGCCTAAGTAACAAACTTATTATTATTATTATTATTATTCAATGTCCTTAAAGTCAAAAAAATCACCGAAACCATTTAAGCATTCAACTTTATTTTATAAACTGTTCAATGGAAAAAGAAGTCAACAGTGGCCATAATTACCCTAGCCTACCCCAATACTCTGAGACTGCTGTGCTGCAAAGTGGTTTTGAATATGAATTTGATTTCACTTAATTTACTGGAGTGCATTGTTCATATTTATCTACAAAATTTTTCTGATTGATAATGCGTAATAAAAGAGCAATTGGTTTTCTGATCTTCTAACATACTATATATCGTGGGTTACAAGTGCAAACACACTAAGTCAAAATTATTAATTTTCAGATTTTTAGTTTATCTTACACACAAAAATTAGCTGTTTCTACTGGTGAAACCCACTAAGTCATATCTTTACTATGCAATGCTATGCTAGTGAAACACACTAAGTCGTTTAATTAATGATAATTATTAATGCCCTACCATTATCATGCTGGGGATAATAATATAAAATAAGCATGCCAGAGTCAAGAATGGTTCGAAAAAACCAAAAAATACCATTACTATAGTTTTATTTGATTTAATTATGTCAATTCCAAAGAAGTTAAAATAAAAATTTTTTGATCAGCGTTTTCTCAAAATCATGTTTCTTGACTTAGTGTGTTTCACTTGTAACCCCACGATATTTGCATCGATGGTATTTTTTGTCTGTATTGTGGATATCTTTAATGAGCAGACAAAAAAAATTTTAATGAAATTTATTTCTCTTCTAAATTTCATTTGTTCATTGTTACTATTATAATTATGTTATTTTTTTTATTACTGTTATTATTACTATTATTATTTTTATTACTGCTTTTTATTTATTTATATATTTATTTATTTACTAATTTGCACTTTTGTATCTTTCAGTGTGGTATATATCATAAAAGGAAATCCAATTTTAAAAACCAGAAGTAAAAGAAAGGTTTTTTCCATACGAACATGCATGGAAAATCCTATAGGATGTATAATAATCTTATTTATCAGGAAGGAGGCTTCTTTTTGCTTAGTTTATGAATAAACCTAATTCAAATTAGGGATACTTATTTAAAGATAGTTTTTGAAAATTTGTTTCAGGATTGTTACTCATCATCATCGTAATTTTCAAGAGAAAAGTTTTTATCTCACTAAAATAATTTCAGTTTACGCATCGATTCGTTGATTGTAACTTTTGACTCACATTGTTTGAAAAGTGAATAAATAAATATTTTTAGCGAAAAGAAAAGATTGTTTTATCCTCCCCCTAGCTCCCCCCCCCTCCTCCTCCTTTCTTAGCAAGTGAATTCTGTATTTCGAAAAGTTCTTTCTGTTATGTCTTTCCGATCAATAATACAATTGTAGCTTTTAAACGCAATGACATAGTGCTATAATGTAATGAATTTAATACGCTGACCTCTTTCGCGCATTCACGATACAAAATATCATAAAAACAATTTCCACATAAGAAAACTTGTTACTTGGGGGGGGGGACGACGGTTATTACTTGAATCTCAAAGTGACATGAGAAATATACGTTTTTTATTTATTTAAATTTAATTTTCCTTCATTTCTATTACACTGTCCAATGACATTAATGTGACCACCTGTCAAAGTCCTGAAAAACCACTTTTCGCAGAGCGGACTACTGCGAAACGTGCAGGAAAAGATTTATTTAGGGTCCTGAACGTATTCCCTATTAAATTGAGCCATGCTGACGCCAATGCTGTAGCCAGCTGGGCTAGATTACGCGGATGAGGATCCATGGAGCGAATAACCCGATCGAGATGGTCCTACATATTCTCGATTCTGTTTAAATCAAGAGAGTTTGCTGGCCAGGGAAGAAGGGTAAACTCATTCTGGTGCTCTTTGCACCATGCACGTCACTGGCAGCTGTATTGCACTTCGCATTGTCCTGCTGGTAGATGCCATCATCCTGAGGAAAAACAATGCACATATAAGGGTGGATATGGTCCGCAAAGACAGATGCGTACTTGTATTAATTCATCGTGCCTTCCACTATGATGGGTGAGCCCAGAGAATGCCAGGAAAACATTTCCCAGCCCATAATGCTCTCGTCTCTAGCTTGGACCGTTCCGGCAATGGTTGAGGGTGTTTGGTTTCAGAAGTTTCAGGCCTTATACGCCAACGTCCATCTGCCCGATGGAGCATAAAACGTGATTCATCAGTAAATGCTAACCTGTTGTCACTCAATAAACGTCCAGCTGCGGCACTGGCTTGCAAATTCCAGAGTTCGTCGTCGATGGACAGTAGTCAGTATAGCTGCATGAACCAATCTTGTGCTTCGGGAGCCTAGACGTAGCAGCGTCCGCTAAATAGTAGTTTGGGAGATGATGTTGGTAGCCCCTTGGGGGGTCAGTTGCTCAACGGTAGCCCTTCTATCAACCCGAACGCATCTCCGCAGCCGTCGTTCGTCTCTGTCATCGATGGCCCGTGGTGCACCACATTTTCCACGTCGCTGATTTTTGACAATTCCATCTTGCCATGCAAGGTACACTTTTACACGATGGCAAGCGAACAGCTCAAAAGCTCAGCCATTTTAGAAATGCTTCCACCCTTGGCCCAAAAGCCAATGATTATGCCCTTGTGGACGTCGGATAAATCGTTCTGTTTTTGCATTACGCCAATGATAGAAATAGTTTCCAAAGCCCTCACACACCCTCTATACACCCTCAACTGCATTGTGCTACCAAGTCAGGCCCGTCATTTAGGGGGAACAGGGAGGGCAATTGCCCCCCCCCCGGCTTTGAGAAATCAATGTATTTACATATAAGTGGGAGTGGTTTTTCAGGTTTTTCGATGAAATTGCATTATGTTTGGATCCTTTGCCCCCCCCCCTGGAAAAACTTGAAATGACGTCCCTGTACCAAGTGCCTTTAATGATTGGTGATTTGACGTCGACGTCAAAAGTACATGGTGGTCACATTAATGTAACTGGACTGTGTATTTAATAACTGCTTATTTATTTTATTTTATTTTTTATTCATTTATTTCTAGTTATTTATGATTTGATATTCTCGTTTCTTAAACGGAATAAAAAGAAAGAAAATTAAGAATCGAGATTTTTTTTTTTTAAATGAAGTTTCCATCTCCTCTTCAAAAATCAAATTCTGACTATTTGGCTTGAAATTTGCATCAATCATTCGTAATACCGAAAAAAGATGATCGGCTGTTTTGAAAAGATTCCAGGATAGATTTTTCGATTCATAACATTGAACTCTACAACGGGACACGGTAGACATAGATCAGCTTCGCCGGCTACACTGCAAAAAGTACCGTAAATCAGGGTTACTTGGACCCTAGGGGGTTACTTGAGCCCACTACAATAAAATGATAAAATCTAGGTTTGGTACCTACTAGTTGAAGACTTGCACGTAGTTCCTCGTTTCTCCACTAGGTAGAAGCCCTCTGCAGTCTCTAACGCTAGTACCAAACCCAGATTTTAACATTTTACTGTGGGCTCAAGTAGCCCTCTTCTGGGTCCAAGTAACCCTGATTTACGGTAAAGTGTTGTTTTTACACCATAATACTGGCAGCAGAGGTTCCAGTTCAAAACCATAAGATGCACAGCAATAAGCTGTAAAATTAGCAATTTTACATCTTATAAGCAAAGCAACAATTTTACAGCTTATTACCACAAAATTGCCTGTATTAAACTGTAAAAACAACAATATAATACTAGCAACAGAGGTTCTAGTTTAAAACTAAAATGCACAGTAATAAAAAGTAAAATAAATACTTTTACAGTCTATCACTGTAAAGCAGCAATTTTACAGTTTATTCGTGTAAAATTCGCAATTTTACTGCTCATTACTGTAAAATTAGCAATTTTTGCAGTTTATAACTAAAACAACAGTATTATACTCTAAAAGCAACATCTATTTTTTGCAGTGCACGTACAACCTGCGGGTCGTATGTTAGATACCAATGTGTTCAGCGATATCCCTTCTAGCTTTGGTGCACAAGTTCTCGCTTTGCTCAACTACTTGAAGCTTTAAACCAATATTTCATTAGAGGTATTTTTTTACGGTTAAAGATATTCATGTTCTATGATTTTGATCTGGGCATAATAGTTTTAAGAAAAATACAGTCGACGCTCGATATAAAGACCATCTTCGTTCCAAAGAAATAGATCTTTATAACGGGTGGTCGCTATAACAGGTAGAATTTTTGTGTTTCGGGAATCAAGTTGGGGCTTTTCCCACTAGTCTTTATAATATCATGGTCTTTATAGCGTGTGGTCGTTATAACGAGCGTCGACTGTATTAATTTAGTTCGATAGGTTAAGCACACATGTGACTTTCGGCCGTCGCGTCGTTGCCTAGTATTACTAGAGAGAGAGAAGGTTAAAAAAAATGAGTTTTGCCAGTGAAGATGAAAAAATGCGGCAAAAATTAAATTTAAACTAATAATATGTTAAAAAAAATACTTATTTTCCCACAAAAGCAATACTGGAACCGTGCTCCGTTGTTTCGTCACTAATGCACTTTTATTTATTTTATTCTCTAAAAATTTTCTTTTCAAATGCTCGACGAGTAAAACCTCATGCGGCGGAGTGCATCTTCTAAGAAATGATGGGTTTTAACTGCTGTTGGAAAGAACTTCGTCGCCTGTTTCACAAAGCGATTAAGCTTCCCCAGTTTAAATTTAAAAAAATGTTAATAACAACTATCGTATTATCGCGTTTCCCTACCAAGCTTTTCTGCTTTTTTATTTTGTGTTGATTCAGGTGAGATGGTCGCTCACTACAGCTTTTAGTTTCACGATCCAATGCTGTTTTGAAATGAGAACCTCAAATTGAAAGCAAATGAGGGTTGGCTGCACTGGACCACCCAACTCGACTAAATGACCCGTCTTTAATCATCTATTCGAAGTAAAATTACGGTAGGAAAACTTTAGAAAGTCATTTGCACCTGAAGAACTTCTCTAAACAAATCTCCATTGGCGTTAAATGTATATTCACAAGTTTTGCAACCGTCTTTTTGTACGACTGTGTTAGTGCCCTTTTATCCCCCCACCCCTTAACAGCGGTTTTTACTTATATATGTGCAGGGGCGCTCCGAACTAAATTTTTTGGGAGAGGGAAAATTATCAATTTGCCGAATGAAGTTCCAATTTTACCGAATGATAAAATACAAGCATGCATACATGTCATACATGTATAACATGTAGTAAAGAAAAAATATTAGACTTATTTTTAAAAACAATTCTAAAAACTGAAAAGAACAAATAATCTTACTGTTGCAATATGGCTTCAAATTGCCGAATCGTCAGCAAAATGTGCCGAATGTGGAAATTATTGGGAGGTCACAGTGACCTCCCGTGACCTCCCATCGTGGTGCTCCTGTATATATGTTTGACTTACAATACGTAAAATTGTACGAACATATGCATTTATTCATTCACCTGCGTGCATTGAAATTAACCCTCTCGGCACCCTGGACCTCATATGATGATCCTACTTTTGAACTCAATTTTGGAAGAAGTAAACACTTAAAATGATTTTTTTTTTTCCGTCAGTGACTCCACCAATGCATGTAGATCACATATGAGGCTCCTAAGTGAAAAAAAAATCATTTTAAGTGTTTACTTCTTCCAAAATTGAGTTCAAAAGTAGGAGCCTCATATGAGGTCCAGGGTGCCGAGAGGGTTAAATTAATTAAGTTATATTTAATATGTTTAGTTAATTCTAATCATTAAAGAATGTATAATTAATTTATAATTAATACACTCAGAGCCAGCACCGTCTACTCTCGTTTTTTTCGGCGGTTCAAGTCACATTAGTGTTTGTGGAGAGAAGGGATAGTGTTTTTCACGACTAGTCTAATTAAAATTACGATTATAGCAATTATTATTTTTATTATATTTTTATTCTCAACTTTCAATGCAGCAGTAAATATATATACGGAAATGCATTTATTTATACCGCCAATTTAAAATGCGGCCATTACAATATTATTTTTACAAACACCCTTTATACACATCGCGAACCCCTAGGGCAGGAGTCCCCCAACTATGACCTCAGGTACTAATGAACCCGCCAATTTTTATAGGTGTGCGCGCTCCTGTATGACGACAATAAAAATGTATCGGTTTTCAAAAAAAAGAAAAAGCAATGTAAAAGATTACATTTTTAATTATTACCTACGCAATAGTAAAAATGGCGTCCAACACGGATAAAAGCATGGAACGGAATGTGATTAATCTCTTTTTTCCTTTCGATCCAAAGACACAGAGAAGCTCTGGAATATAACACAAGTCTGCAACCAAAAAACTGCATGGGATATTTTGAGTGTTCTTTATGTTTTTCGGTGTGCTGAACTCGAAAATGACCTCCATTGTTATCCATCACGTACAGTTTTTCCGCAAAACGTGTGTACTGAGTGTGGAAATGTACCATTTTACCCTTATATAACAAAGAAAAACTGTACTAATTTATGATTTAAAAAAATAGTTTACTCCAAATAGTTTTTCTTATTTGGTTCTTAGTTATAAAAACTGAGAAAATGGGAAAGAGCGAGAGTGGGGGTCAGGGGGGAAAATGCAAACAGGAGTGCTATACTTACATATAGAGCCCCATTTGATGAGATTCAAATATGTTGCACTGGGCTCTTGAAATATTAGGAATTTTATTAAAAGAAAGTGATAGTGAAAAGAGAGATAAAGAATGTGAGGGTATTTTTTTTTCGTTGGATTTTTTATTAAAAGTGTTTTTTTTTTTTTTTTTTTTTTTTTTTTTTTTTTTTTTTTTTTTTAATGCATTAACTTTTCTTGCGAGATCCTGGAAAATAAAATAATAACCAATTTAATGGATTTGAAATCCATTGGGAATTTCCCGCGTAGGTTCGGATCCTGCCGACTGCGCCACTAAACTTCCTTTCGACATTTCTTGTTTTCGGTAAACACACAAACTGCACACCATCATTTAAAAATAACATTTAATTAAAACACCAACTTTATAAAACATACACAATCAAGCTAAAAAACACGCAATTTCCAAAACACCACACCAAACTCTTCTAGCCGCCAACCCACCTTTTCAGGCCACACCCAACACACTTCTCTCTCAGTCCTGTTGCCAAAGTTCGTTACAGTAATTTCCAGATTTCTCTCAGAGCGGCTTTAGTTCTTGTGCCGCCAGCACCCTGAGATCCTTACAAAGCAGAAATGCTGCCATGGTGCATTTTTTTTAATCAAGTTGACACCCCTTTTTAAAATCGAACCGTTCAACAGGGCTGCGCCGCACAGTGGAGTATTTGACTGAAAATCCTGGCCAAAACTATTTCGGAATTTTCGCTCTTCTGAAGGGATACCCTTCTGTTCGTTTGTGCGCTGTACAGCGAAGCTATCCAGCTTACAGCTATGAAACTTGGTACACAAGCTCTCTGAAAAGTCAGATGTTGTAACCTGAAGCTCGGTTTTAAAAATTTAATTTAGAAAAAAATTTATTTAATGTTTTATCCATGTTTTAGACTTTTACCAGTTTACGACCGTAAAAAGGTTTCTAGTAAACGTAGGAAGAAAAACAGTGCATCACCATTTAGAGCAAATCAATGTCTTTAAAAGTCTAAATTGTTTGAAGTTTTAACGTAATTTCTCGATTTTCCAGGAATTTCCAAAGAAAGGTCACTTTTTCGACGTTTTTTAATTTATCATTTAAAGTAAATTAAAATTCATGCATCCGAGAATCTAATGGTGTTATTGCTCTGAAACTTTTCAAGAATACAATATAAACATTTCACCTTCATTTAAAGCAAAAACGGTGAAGTTAGCTTGCTCCATTGATTTTTAATGAATTTTTTTATAGAGAGGTGAAAGAAATATTTTTACCGATTTTCGCTCTGGAACGTTCTTGCCGGAGCAGCTGGCTACTTGCCAAAATCTAGTTTGGAGCAAAAATGGAATAAGAAAGCGCATTTTATACGATGTACTTCTTGTCATTTGAAAGAATGCACTGTAATTAATACTTGTTTATGAAAGAATGCACTGAAATTAATACTTGTTTATGAGAGAAAAAAATGCTGTTTACATAGCCCAGTGTTCTGTGCAAAACAAATTTGAACTTTTTTTTTCTTTTCTGAATTCTAGTACTTAATCCATCGGTTATAATCGTTAAAATACTAAGTTTTCCATGCACAAGAAGAAAAAACTTTTTTAATTAAAAAGGACATTTTTTAATTATCTCATACAATGATTTGTTTGTGATTTCTATTTCCTTCGTAGAAGATCCTGAAAAAAAAACGAACATGTACAAATCCAAAAGAAAAAACGTAAATTTACTTAATTCAGTTTAAACCTATTTTAAGCAAAATGGGGCAAAAAGGGGCAACTTTTTTTTTTCAAATACGTTTTAAGGGAACCTTAAGCTTAATTTTGATACCCGAACTTGCGTCCGGAAATGCCCGGAACCCATACAAAAACCTTTCTTTTTAAAAATTTTACTGAAAATAGAGCGATTTTTTTAAAGTTGTGTAAAACACTATTAAAAAAATATTTCCCGAAGCAAATTCTACATGGATTGCACATCATATTAAAGTACATGTCTTCGTCTTCCATATTCATTAGTGTTATTCTATAATTTCGAAATAAGCCACCGAATACAGCGCATTGAATGTGAGCAACAAACGAAGCTTCCAGGAAAACAGCAGCGCAGATTCCACATCGACTGAGTTTGAAGCATTCGTATGGGTCTTAATCACAGTGGAAGGGGTTTTATGTTGTAGATTATGACGTAGTGTCTTATCAGTTGTCCGAAAACGAATAGAAAAGTGAGATTGACCATACTTTACATTTTCGACTTTTGGCCAGGATTTTCACTCAAATACTCCACTGTGCGCCGTGCCAATGTGCAAAGGCGTGCGGCGCACGGGTGCGCCAAAGCCTAAAAGGCGCAGAGCTTTGCCGACCAAAAAAGCTCCAAACAGAAGAAAAAAAAATCCAAATAAAAAATTAAAATTGGACTTTTCATGAAAACGAACTCTGGCGATGAAATTATATTGCTCAATGAGACAAGCAATCCGTCTCGCTGCCTACCCATAAAGGAAAAATTATTGCCTTGTTGGGTGTCTAAACAAGCTATTCAAAAGCTTAATCTTTTACACTGGAAACACTATATGTTAATGCATACATCAGCACTTTTCTTCCGAATGAGGCGCCGTGTAAGCTATTTCATCATGTCTATAAGGTTATAAGCGCAAAAGAGTCGAAGCGAATCTTCTACTTCTTAATAGGTTTCTTTCTTCCGTTGAATCAATACTGTACGTAGGATTTTCTCTAGTGCAATGTATTTTAGTATCTCAACAACTGTTCGTGGTGATTCGACTGCTTATGTTACATAAAAAAATACGGTGAGCATATTTGCATGTTATTTACTTCTGCGCAATATTTACATATTATAGGCAACAGTTTAGGTAAACTTTTAAGTTTCAAAAAGTAACAATTTGACCATAATTACACGATTATCTCCTCTTTGCTTCAAGCTTCAACTACTAGTTTTTTTAATTAAAAAAAAGACCTTTGAACAATTCATTTGTATTTCATATCAAATTTAATGCCTTTTTAGTAATCCGGATTTTATTGGTTTTCCGAGGAAGATTTCAGTTTCCGATTTTAAGGGGAATATCCTCCACTTTATACTTCAATTCAGAAATATAATCAGTGCCCTGTCCCCCCCCCCCCGTCTGTCATATTTAGACAGACAAAAAAGTGTGATTAATTATTTATCAAATGCAAATTCGAGAGATATTTAGAGCTGCTTTAACCATATTTCTTTTTCCAAAACACAATGGTGTATTAAAGGAGCTATTGAACTCGAGATAACTTTGAGATATGAAGCAAAAATGTACAGGGTATTCCAAAATTAAGTATTTGTCATACTACAATTTTTGGCTACGTGAAATGCTCGATAGGAATTTAAGTGAATCTGAAAACTTTTTATGAGTAGTATTTGACGAGTAGTAGGTTTTTTTCGCAGTAGTTAAAATTCAGAGCTATTCTTATATTTTTTAGTTGAATGTTTAACGATATTTTTAATCACTTAAATTGTTAAATGTTATTAATATTTTATTTTCAATGTTAAGATTTTCACATTTCAGCTTACAAATGTTTATGTTTCTGAATTATTATTCTGTCCAGATTGGCCACAACAGAATAGTCGCATCATTTTCAATGGTGTTAAAGCACTTGACACTAGGTTTTGTATAACTCATGTCAAAAACGTCGTTTTATTTTTACCCCCAATATTTTGAGTTATTTGCAGAAAGAAAGTCAGGTGTGTGTTCTCACGCACGTGCAGATTTTTTAAAACTTATTATTATTATTATTATTATTATTATTATTGACTTTTAGCCAGCTTCACACTTTTTTAATTTTGTAATTATTTATTTACGGTAAAATGATGAAGTCTATTTGGGGCACGGTAATAAAGGAGTGTTGTTTGAGATAGAATATTCGTTTGAAATGATTGAGAGCTGACTGCAATTCTCGAAAACAAGGCCCGTCGTAGGGGGAGAGAGAGATTTGAGAAATCAATGTATTAGCAAAAAGTTGGCGTGGTTTATGTTTACCGATAAAATTTGCACCCTTTGACCCTTTACAGGACAACTTTAAAACAACGGGCCTGTCTATGGGCTAATTTTAACGCATTTTTCATCTCCCAAAAGAAATAAAAATAGCTAGATAAATATAGAAATATTTTTTTATTTAGTACTTTTTCTATACTTAAGAATACACAGATCTAGTTTCACACACCCGTTGCATGTTTTCCTTATAAAAAAAAAATTAATAAATACATACACGTCGAAATAAGACTCTAAGAAAAAGATCATCAGGCAAAGCGATCTTTGAGAGTACGGTATAGCTGTTTGTTGGACTATTTACTCGTTGACTGCGAAACATGAACGATTTGAATTTGATACAAACGAAATTTTAGTCATGTACTTTTTTTTTTAATTCAACTATTGAAAAACCTATTTTTTTAGTTTGAGCTTCTAAAATTTAATATTCCTTATATTCTAACGCTTATAACAAAGTAAATGTTTCGGAATTTTTAACAAAAACTACTGCTTTAAAAATAGATCAAAAATTGGGAATAATCATTTTGAAAAGAATGAAAATACAATGTTATGTGTAAAGGAGTTTTTCGACATTTGGAAGGACTTTTTAGGGGCATGCTGTATGCTTTGTAGTTGGATTGAATGCGATTGCGTGAAAATGTAAAAATGTGATATTCTAATTTACTTTGAACTGAACATTTAATTAAATGTATATGCTACCTCATTTACATTCACCCATGTTTTAAGTTCCATATTTTCAATTTAATATATATTGTATACATTATTTGTACATATTATGTACTGTTATTTTTTCTTTCAGTACCATGTTTTTAAATCAAAAAAGTATGTTTCAATAAATGTATTTCAGTTTGATAAAACACTAGTTGTTTACGCTTTTTTTTTTCTTTTTCTTTAAAAACCAAGTATACGCGAAACTTATTTTTTCTAAATTATATTTGTCTATAAAACACTACTGCATAAGGCGCTCAGAAGACATTTGCGCGAGGGCATGACTGAAATTAAATTGAAAGAGGAAATATTCACCGGACCTGACATACACAAACTTTTATCTGATCCATTGTTTTTTGAATCAAGGAATGAAACTGAAAAAATAGCCTGGAACTTATTCAAGAATGTAGTACAAAAGTTTTTGGGAAGTAACGAAGACTCTGGTTATAAAAAATATCGTTAAGAGGGTGCTGGCTGCATTCAAAGCACAGAACTGCAACATGAGTCAGAAAGTCCATTTTCGACATTCTCACGTAGACTATTTTAACAAAAACCTTAGTGGCTTTAGTGAGGAACAGGGTGAAAGATTTTATCGAGATGTGAAAGACACAGAGAAAAGTTACCAAAGAAGATGGGATGTAATTCACATATTTGCCATTTGTCTAAACTTTTGCATCGCAGTGTACACCCATGCCAGAGACATGTTAAGATAGTATTCAATCCTTCACAGCACAACTACACATTCATACAAAGAAAGGACAGGAGAGAGAAAAAGTACATCCATGCACGAGCCAGGTTTCGAACTCGGGACCACTTGATCTCAGTCTGACCAAGAGACAAGGCGACTGCCAACAAGCTTTCTTGAAAGAGGTGTTGAGGAATGGCCTTCAGATGATGAGTAGCAATCTGCAAAAGCTATCTCACATTCAAGGAATCAACGATCTTGCAGAACGTAGTATAGCTTTGAATGAAAAATACAGGTACGTACAAATAAAGAAGAGCAAAAACAAGTTTTACTGCTGGTAGTTTCAACATAGACATTGGAAACGCTAGCTCATCACGCGTTAACTAGATGGTACACCCTGTGGTAGAAAAGTTATTCCCACCGCTCATAGGTGGACGATCGAAATTAGAAAAGTGATTCCTTTTTTATCTTCTATCGTCCACCTATGAGCGGTGGGAATCGCTCATAGTAATAAGCTTGTTATCGGTTCGTTTTCCTCGATTCTCGCAGGGATTTTTCAATTTTGATTCAATACTCCCTTATTTCACAAAGCGAACTGATAAGCATTTGATGGGTAATATTTAACTAAGATCATCGACGTACTTTTCGAGAACAGAAGTACATTTTTCAAGAAATTATTTTCCTTTCTACACTGGAATCTGGGGGAATTAAAATCATTGAAACTAAAAATTTGAAAGAAAATATACTGAAAAATCAGAAAATTCATAAAATGGACAATGAATAACAAAATACTTCCTAAGGTTCAAGGAGGAAGCTCTTGAACTTTAATTAGTTTTTTCCTTAAGTTGTGATTAATTGTCTGAACTCTGAACAACCGGTTTCGTACATGTTTACACACAAATTCGGTTTTCTCCACTCCTTTACTACTAGTGTTTTCTCTTCTAAATACCCATCACCCCCTATCGCCCCTTTAGAATTTACCGCCCCTTTCAGGAGGCCAAATCGCCCCTTAGGGGGCGATCGCCCCCAGGTTGGGAATCACTGGGTTGCAGGGTAACGGGAGAGATCTCTACCAAAATTTTAAATCACTAAAACGCCATTTTAGACAATTGACCTTGTTGTTAGAGAAAAGGCAAATCTTCCAGAAATTTTCGGAAATTTATCAGAATATAGAAACAGAAATTTACTATTCCTCCAGAAGCGCTTTGAAGCTGAAGTCATTATTGTAATTTTAAGTTATCTTTGGTGATGGGGACATTTGGGGAGGGGGAAGGGGAGTTATCGCATGATCTCACCTGGAAATTTTCCGCAACTTAAAGTCTAACAGTGGAATTTTAGGATTTTTTGGTCTTTGTCATGGAGGTTATGATAACCTTCTGCTTCCGTGCTTCTTTTTAATTAGTTGCCCTCTGAAGTTGGCAGTCGGGGCACGGGTTCCGAATTTCCCCCATAAATCTGGCACTGGAAAGCACCTATCCTTTCGTTACGCCACTCGTGAAAAGATTAAAAATTGCCATCCACCTCTAGCAATGCGGGACGGTTTGCTATAACCTCTCTTACGTTTGCTTTTTTAAGGCAAAAAGCTCAGAAATTATCTTGATTAAGTGTGCTTGTTGATTTTTGGAGAAAATAGGGTCTCATGGGTCCCCTTACATAAACGCCCCTGGAAAACTCATCGAGTGAAAAATGATCTTATGTTTCCCTTTAACTTACGTGCTTGTACAACTGATATTTTACGTTTCATACTGGCAACTGTAAACATCGGTAGTGTTTTCTTGGAGAACGTTTCATTGTTGATGAATTTTAATAAGCCCGCCTCCAAATAAATAAGTAAATACCTAAATTGCCCCGTAAATGGGAGACCCCAGTACAATAAGACCCTGCGAGAGGGCCCTATAGCCATAGTATTAAGTGACGATAATCTTTTAGAATTTTGACATTGAGGCAAGCCGGATTATGGTTTTTTTTCTTTTTTCTTTCTTTTTTTGACAATAGAGTATAAGTTGCCGTAGGTACGACCCTGGATTTAAGATGTTCAAATCGACAGATGTTTAAATTTTTCTAATAATTTATCTGACGGTAGTAGTTTTGGGAAAATGTATCTGATAACTTCAATAGAATAATAGAGATGTCAAAAGTTTCAGAAAGTTCTCTTACACCATAAATTGAACTAATCGTAGCAAAATACTTTCAAACAGATTAAACATCAGTTAAATATTGCCAAATAGCTTTTTATTTTAATATAGTTTTTTTTTTTAACATTTACCTAAAGGCAAAAATAATTTGTCGGCGCGGGGCCCCTTGCTCCTACAGGTCCTACACCATAAATTGAATAATTCAAACCGATCAAACATCAGTTAAATATTGCCAAATAGCTTTTTATTTTGGTATAGTTTTTTGTTAACATTTACCTGAAGGCAAAAATAACCTTGCTCCTACAGCATAAGTTGAACGCAGGCGCTGATCCAAAGGGGGGGGGCAATAGGGGCAACTGCCCCCCCCCCTAGAAAAATAAGTGGCGCCGAAGGCGCCCCCCTTCTCGCCGAACAAAGGCGCCTAGGTGTTTTTGGGACTTAAAAAACCAATACTGCTTCAAGCTTCAGCGCCGACGAGGGCGCCCCCATCTCACTGACCGAAAGGCGCTTTCCGAGCTTCTAACGTCAATACTGCTTCGAGCTTAGGCGCCCTGGAGGGGGCGCTCCCAAAGCTTCAAGCGGATGATCGCCAACCGTACTAGGCGCTCTTCGTACTTAAACGTCAATACTGCTTCGAGCTTAGGCACCCTGGAGGGGGCGCTCCCAAAACTTCAAGGGGACGCGCGGCAAAGACGTCCTCTTCTCACCGACCGAAGGCGTCTAGGCGCTCTCCGAACTTTAAACCTCAATACTGTTTCAAGCTTCGGCGCCTCGGAGGGGGCGCTTCCAAAGCTTCTAAGTTGCTCGCCGAAGTCGCCCCCTTCTCGCCGATCAAAGGTGCCTAGGTGCTCTCCGTACTTAAAAACCAATAGTGCTCTAAGCTTCGGCGCCCCTGAGGGGGCGGTTCCAAAGCTGCAAGGGGGAGCGCACCGAAGGTGCCCCTTCTCACCGACCGAAGGCGCCTAGAAGCTCTCCGTACTTAAAAACCAATACCGTTTCAAGCTTCGGCACCCCTCAGGGGGCTTTTCCAAAGATCAAGAGGCCGCGCGCCAAAGGTGCCCCCTTCTCATCGACCGAACAATACTGCTACAGAAACTAATAGTGCTGTACAAGCTTCGGCGCCACAGAGGAAGCGCTTCCAATCTTCCAAAGCTTCTAGAGGGCGCCGCGAACGTGCCCTCATCTCACCGACTAAAGGCGCCTAGGTACTCTCTGTACTTAAAACGCCAATACTGCTTAAAACTACATAGACTCTTAACACTCAGAAACACTTTCACTAAAAAAATAAGTTAGTAAAAGAACACTTTACAAGCATAGCCTGATACGTAACTTAATCCCCCCCCCTGCCCACAGCAGGAAAAAAGCCCACTAACCAGAAAAACAGCAATACGGGGAAATATTTTTTTTTGTTCAATTCGGTGGGGGGGTGGGGACCAATTTACAAATATTTGCCGGTGGGAGGGGGTGGGCACCAAAGTCTATGTACGCTTATACGTCTCGAACATACAAATTAGTGAATAATTTATTTTTATAGAAAAATAGCGTGAGCGTGGCCAAAAACGATATTGGTTTTGAAGATGAATTATTTATTCGGAAATTTATTGTACTCGTTTACTAAGTTCTCAACCTTATGTAATAAGGAGCGTCCGCGTACTCTTAAGGGGTGCAATCTATGCAACTCATTAGTTTTCCCTCTAAATTTAGGGCGAATTTTCGCAATTTTGTACAAAAGGAATATGGGGCGCTTCCGGTTCCGCACCCCGCTAGGGACGGAATATACGCAACTTGTAACGCATACTTTCCTCTAACTTCAGGGGGAAAATTTTGGAATTGGATGCAAAAGGAAGGAACATATTTGGAAAATGTATTTGACTCACCCTCGATTCGCAACCTGTGTGGAAGTGGGGACCGTTTGAGTAGCCCTAGGAGTGCAATATGTGCGAATTATCATCCCAACCCCTAAACTTTTGCGATAAAGTTTTGGAATCGCGGGCACGCCATCAAGGTTAATCCTACGATTTGGTGGATATTTGTTTTATTAATTTCGGTTCAAGTAACTTACATTATATGACTTTAATTTCGTCTCTGGCTTATCTTTTGAAATGGTGCGTTCGATAAGTCCCGAATTCATTTATAAATCTTAGTGTTAAATGATTTCAAATTTTACCACAATGTGTAATGGTCAAACTCCGGTAAAAAAATTTTGCGCTGCTCAAGGAAGAAAACAATTTTCTTGACAGTTTTAGTACTTCCCAGCGACGCCTCAAGACATGTTTAAGGTCAACAATGACGGAAAATCGTCTGGTTGGTCTGCCCTTTAAGCAATATGCATATCCATAGGTATTTTCCTATTGATGTAGAGAAAGTCATCACAAAATTTGCAAAAAGCGGAAGTAAAAAGCGAAGGCAGTTAGTATAACCGAGCAGCGTCACTACAAGCAGGATTGAGGCATTAATAGCATTTGAATTTGTCCAATGCAGAATCTTTTTTTTTTTTCCTTTAATTTTTTTTTTCTTTTTTGTTACTCCACTTAAATGAAAAAAAAAGTTCTAAAAATAAGAACTATTTTTTTGTGAACCAACTATGTTTCTTGTTTTATTTATTTATTTATTTCATGTGGTGGGAGGGGGGCTAGAAATGCCATCGCAAAACTAAATTATTTCATTTTCATATTTTTTCTTTCCTACACTAATGTATTTTTATTTCATATTATTTTTACTGAACGGGCAAATAACTGCTTGAATCTGAAGAAAATGAATAACAGACCAAAGAGCATTTTCCCCACTTTCTTAACGCATTTTAATTAAGGGGGTGGGGCGCCAAAAAAATCTTTGGCGGGGGGGGCGCCGAATTGAGAATGAAACTGCCCCTCCCTGAGAGAAATTCTGGATCCGCGCCTGGTTGAACGAAACGTAGCACCATACTTTCAGACAGATAAAACACCACGTAAATATTGCCAAATAGCTTTATATTTTGGTATAGTTTTTTTTAACACTTACCTAAAGGCAAAAATTATTTGTTGGCTCGGAGCCCCTTGCTCCTACATCATAAATTGAACTAAACAGAGCACCATACTTTTAAACAGATTAAACATCAGTTAAATATTGCCAAATAGCTTTTTATTTTGATATAGTTTTTTGTTAACATTTACCTAAAGGCAAAAAACATAAATTGAACGAAACGTAGCACCAGGCGCGGATCCAGAGGAGGGGTCATGGGGTCATGACCTCCCCCTTAACCGACAAAATATAGCAAAAAATTGCATTTTTGGTACTTATATTCCGAAAAAATTGTCAAAACCCCCCATTTTTGCCCGAAAATTGCAGTTTGACCCCCCTCCCCTTCGGAAAATGACCCCCTCCTTAGCCAGAAGCTGGATCCGCCTTTGCGTAGCACCATACTTTCAGACAGATTAAACACCAGGTAAATATTGCCAAATAGCTTTTAGAGCCGTGAATTTTAGAGCTTTCAACTTCGATTCCTTTCACTCAAAATCAGACTGCAGATTCAAAGGGAAAATATAACCTACTCTGTCTCCAACTCTTGGCATTTTTAAAGTCTTCAACTCCCGTCTCCGACTTCTTTTCTTTAATCTGAAGCAGTTCAACTCTGACTCCACAGCTCTGCTAAGAACTGACAATTAATATGTTAAAACCAAGGATCCGGGAGACTGAGCCCAGGTTTCCCTGATTTTTTTTCTCCTTTTCTACTTTTTTAAAATCAGGGTCCCCAAGAATTGGGGCCACCACAAAAGTTGTTCATTTTGAAGTGCTGTCTAAGGCAGGAATTCAAGTGAAACAGGAGCTCACAAATTACAATCGCTACTTAGAACGTAGATATAAAAAGATATAAAAAGTGAGTTTAGATATAAAAAGCGAGAAAATTTGTTAGATAAGTAACAAAATTAGTTATCTTAGGCAGAAATTCAAGTGAAACAGGCGATCGTAAATTGCAATCGCTGCTGGAAATGAATTACATTAGAACGTTTCTTGATACTGGAAATGAATTACATTAGAACGTTTCTTGATACTGGAAATGAATTACATTAGAACGTTCATCGTAACGTCAGCGTGACGTTTGCCTATGAAAAACGAGCTAGATAAAACGTCACAGCCTACTTGGCGAATAAGAGGAGATCGCTGACTGCTTGTGAGCTCTTATTGGCTCCACCCGTAGTGACGTCAGTGCCAAGTTAAGTTCATGATAATGTAATTTACTTCCAGTAGCGATTGCAATTCGAAGCGATTGCAATGGTGTTTCACTTGAATTCCTGCCTAAGAAAGAGTGGTGTTGGCATTTCGGCGAAGCATCTTGAAACAAATTTTAGCACTATAACATTCATACCACCAAATTACGGCAATAATTATTTACAATAAATGAATTATGTGGAGCCCCTTGGGTTGCCGGTGTGGTTATAGAGAAATTACTATTTATTAATTTGGCAACCATCCTACGAAATGACGTCAATAAATTTACTTCACTTCGATTTTTTTAAGTTCAAAGATTCACATAAATAAATACATTTATCGATAAATATTATTACTCAACTGCATATATTAACTGTCTTATTTGCAAGAATAAATCAATTATTTTGATAGTTTTATAACTGTTAACTGCGTAATTATCATCGAAAAATCAATTTTCGTCTGCATTTTATGTTTGGAAATTCTTCTTGCGAAAAAAGTTAATTTTCATTTTGATTTCATTAATTTCAAGAATTGTATATAATGCTTTTATCATTAAAAAACTTTATAAAAAAAAAGTTTTAATATTTCCAGGTGTCGCAGTAGGCAACTTATCCGCAGCCCACGTGTGGTACCAATATCGGCAATTCGGCATTCTTCGGCACCCAATCGCAAGTGTTTGAGTGCGGCCATTTGTGCGATAAATCGAAGACTAGGTAATTGTTACATTCGTATCAAAAGTAAGTGCATGTTTTTCTCAAAAACGTTCATTATAACTTATTTATTAGTAGCAAATTTAATTCTTTGTTTTCCTTGTTAGAAAAATCGATTTTGATTTTCAACTATAAAAAGAAATGGCTGCTAATGTTATACTTCGGTAGGTTGCTTATCGGTTAGCCATTTCTGCGCCTTAACATCCGTTTCCTTTTCGAGATCGTTAATAAAACTACTATTTGTTCAAATATTAGTAGCGATTGCGAGATACAATATTAGCGCTGGAATGCGTGATCAACCACGTACCGTTTAACTTGGAATATTCTAAGTTCCTATCTCTTTTCTCATCTCTTAACTTGTACTCTGCTAAGTCATAATTTTTAGTCATGGATCTCAAGATGTTTTGTTTTAATCTGCTCCGCAATAAAACTTCAAACTCAATACCGGAAGGATGTTTTGGTTAACAGACGTCTTATTTTGTTAAGATCAGTCGTATGATTTGGATTGCATGTGTCCTGAAGAAAATTTGAAAATACTAACTTCAGTGAAGATCGGACGATTGCCCAGATTCTCTGCACATGACCTTTTAAAACTATATTTTGCAAAATCTTTATGTATGCTCTATAAATGTTTAGCGTTAAAAGTTCAGTGGTTTCGGTATTGGCTTTTTCAGCATGCATTTGTTTACAGTTTCATCTGCTCCTATTTAGCAATTGCCTACTTAGTTTTCTCATGCTTTTATTTGATTATAACTTTCAGTTGTCCTCCATTTTAAGATCATGGGAGGTCACTCCTGGTTTTGAACATGAATTTTCTGTAGATCTGTAAGGCTGTATGAACAATTTAAAACAGACTCCTGGACTTTCAAAATCCGTCCTAAACATGTGCTGTCATATGTGACTAAGTTTAAAATGCTACTGAATTTTCCATTAGCCGAAAAAATTCAAAGAGCTTTTCTTGAAAAGCAAACAGTACTGTCACAAATAATTTGTATCGTTGCCAATTTAACCCGTAACAGGGAGGTGCGGTCTCACAGACCGCACACGTATTTAAACCATTCATCCTTTATACATTTTGAGTCCAAATGACCTGTTTTTTCCAGTAGCTTCTTGTTTTGAGGCCCTGAACATCACCTTGTCTCATCAACATCCTTTGGCATGTGAATTTGGTAGAAATTTAATAGTTTTCTTCAGTAGCGGTCTTTGAGACTGCACCTCCCCTTCAGTGTTTCAATTTTTGGCAGTAATGACACGTAGTTCTAACGTTAGGTTTGTGCAGATGCGTTTATTAATCTGATTCGCGTTATACGCGAGAGATGCAAAATACTCTAGATAAAGTTGAGAATTGTTTAGAATGTTTGCAAAAACTTCGTCATGAGTGTTTAAGGGATGATGAGGACTCAATTATTACCAAAAATACGACGCGATATGCTAATAGTTAAGGTGTCAAAAAAATTCAGTATTATGTTATATTCAATTTCTGGTATTAAAATACTCTGTAAGTATTAAATAACTAAAATAAAATCTTTAATGAATAACATGATGGTTTTTAGTATCCGTAGTAAAATGTTTACCGCAACACTTGCTTTTTCTCGAAAAATCATAGAGCCCTCGCGAAATTTTCTCGAAAAAGGTATGTTTCAATTTAAACTCAAAAAAGTATTTTTTTTTTTCTGTGCAAATAAAAGTTCAAAGAATATCTCTGAGAAATTGCATGATCGTATCTTTATTACACGATTCTTTAAAAAATCTGAAAGTTGCGCAGTCTCTGAGACCGCACATCCCCTGTTACGTCCTACTTTTTCACCTCCCCTGTTACGGGTTAATATAAAAGTCACCACCCACAGGCAGGCCCATGAGTTGGCAGAAGGTACCCAATGCATATGTTGATAAAGACTGCATGCCAATAATATGCAAATACTGTCTAAAATTTTTTCGTGCGACCTCCGCCTCATCTGCGCACACGCCAAGTCTCTTTGGACTTTCTCGGAATGGGGAGGAAAAGTAACGAGGAAGTAGTCCACGAACTAAAGCTGAAGGCATCAGGTAGTGCGCATCCAAAACCTTACTCCCCTTTTTCAGATGGAAGCGTCTGACCTTGCCAGGCGCCCAAAACGCAAACAGACAGTACGCTCCACTGGCTCAGCATGTACCAGCTCACACGGAGCCCCAGGCTATCTGATGGGAGGCATTCTCGTTATAGCAGAGAAAGACAGAAATATTTGATTAAAATGAGTATTTCCTAAATACACAAACATATGAAGGCCAAAGGTCGACTTGATTTGTTTGAATTTTTTACAAATCTCATTGATGTATGCTAATGCTCCTTTAACCCTTCGTCGTTACTGACAGTTAACTGAGCAGTTATCTAAAAGCTGAAAAGAAAAGTATTTTTCTGACTTGGAGGGTGAATCTAGAGAGAAATTAGGTTTGTTAATGGACCTTTCACAAAATTCAGAAGCTAAAAAATGGGCCCCAAAATAGTAAGACTTAAACTAATAATCAGTTGAAATAAAATATAAAAATCTATAATAGACTTCGCAAGCATTGATATTCAAAAATGACCGGAAATATTTCTAGCGTTATAGATTTTTTGCAAAATTACATAGTTTTCTAAAAAATTCTAAGCTATTTTTCATAAAATAATAAAAACAGGACCCTGGATTGATCCCTGTAAACGGTTCGTTAATGAAGAACACCTAAATAACATTTTTAAAAAAGTTTATACTGCATAGTATGGACTATTTTAAAATATGTAAAGGTATGTTGAAAAACGAATGAGTGAAGTAACTGTAATCTTATCGTATACTAGACCGTATTTTTAAAAAAAGGAATTAACGTCAAAGTCTACAGCGACCCATTCAATGAATAAGAGGTCAGACTCGTCAATGTATATCAAAGGGTTACTGCTGTTTTTAAATAGAAAGCTGGAAAAAGATGATTAATTAAATCATTCGTCAAGTTCAATTAGTATTTGGTCATTGATATTTTTGCAAATATGTTATTAGTAATAGGGTTCAAATACTTCTAGTCCCAGACCAGCATGGATGCAAGACCTTCCGTCTCAAGGCGGATTTCCGTCTTGACGAGATTGTGGAGATGGAGCTTGGGACGGAAAGAAAATTTAATGACTTTCTTCAGTTTTTAGTAAAATTTTGTTTTCTCAATGTTAAAAAAATACATTTCAATTCCAAAAAAATTCTGAGAACCCTCAACCATCCTCTTTCTAATATTTTTTGTGATAGTCTGAATTGTGATTTTGGAATCTACAGTTTAAAAGCCCCTGAACCCCATTCCTTCCGTTTACGTTACCAAAATGGCCGATAATCGCGTATTTAGGACTTTTTTTTTTTTTTTCAAAAACTCCGGGGGGAACCCCTGACCCCTCTCTCTTCCATATCGCTATCATTCATTAAATTTTATGTTTTCGGAGCCACAATTTAGAAAATACATGATGGAGAGCCCCCCCCCCCTTTCATACACACAAAACAAAGTGCTTGAAATGCTGCACTTAAATGGAGGCTCATGTTGTTACAAAAATCAAAATCTCAAAAAATTCAAATTGAGCGCCAATGTTCAAAAATTGACAAAGTTAAAATTAACAATATAAAAAAACATCTATCCTTAAGTACACATGGGGGGTGGGGGCCTCAAAATACTTTCCGTCTTGAACTCATCACTAAACTTGCACCCATGCAGACCAGTGAAACTTGCCTCGAATCACCGTAAAAAAATAATTGCCGCTAAAAGTCATCAATGTTTGCAAAACCTCTATGAGCTCAGAAAATGTGAACTTAAAAGTAAAAGCAATAATATTAATTCTGAAAACTAATTGTATGCATATATAAATGTATAATTTGAACAATTAAGCGAATTCTCATCAGTAAAAAAAGGGTTTTACTATTTTGAACTGTTTTTGCAGTTAGACTAATTTTACATTAAAATATATACTATGTTGAGAGAAATTTAGTGTTTTTTTTTTTATTTTTTTTTACTGTTTAATCACTAAGTTACAAATGAAACAGTTTTATTTAAAATAAAAGTAATCAAAAAGTAAATGAAGTACAAACATGTATTGTATTAAATTTAAAGTTGACCAGTATATGTTTATATCGACTGGTTCAAGGGACCGGTAGGTTTTTTACTAATTTCTAACCCTAACTAAATTTCTGTAATCTGTTGCCGTTTTTTTAATGACTGAATTTAGATTTTTGCACTTAAAATGTTTTGTTTTTAGTTATATTCAAAGATTTTTCTCATTATAGGAAAATGAATTCAAGTGAGTGTTACAAATGTCACAAGACTGGACATTTTGCCCGTGAATGTCCAATGGCAGATGCTCGAGGTGGAGGAGGATATCGTGGTCGCGGAGGTGGTGGTGGATATCGTGGACGAGGTGATTCCCGCTCTTCGCCTAGAGGTATTTTTTTTTTTGTACCTACATTATTTAAGCATTTGTAGAGTGTAAAGTGGTATTGGTCCAAGTGTCGTTTAACAGGGTGCATAATATCTAATTTTATTATGCAGCGTTCCTTAATTTTGCACACATGCTGGATCTGATGGTATAAATTAAGATATATTTTTCGTACAACTGACTCTTAAAAGCAACTGTTTTCTACAATAATGTTAACAGTATGTCCACTTGACTTTTCAAAAGGGTTATCAAACTGAATACAACCGAACAAAATAAATGGCTGTAGTCTCAGTGTTCTTCCAATTTCACAGAACCCGTTCCTTTATCCATAAACTTGATTCAGGGTCTCCGTTACCGTCAGATTTTTCTCAAAATGCAAAAACACCATCTCAATTGCGAAAATGGAGCAAGGCGTTTTTGCTCAAATATAATCAGAAAAAAAGAAAAAGTGCATGATGGGAGAGAAAGCAATCATGGCGATATTGAGTATATTATTATAAATCCCATCTAACATATATAAACTGCTATTAAGTTCAACAATATATTGTCTTAATAGGTATTATGTCCCCTTTTTAATTTTAAATGCATGATTTGGGTTCAAAAACCTTTGTGTTCTGTCAATACTAAGCATTATTCCAAATTTGTCATTATGAATTTAAAAAAAAAGATTACTACCTGCTGTGTATTTATTTTTTTAATTATGTCACTGCTGAATTTAAATTCACATTTCACAGGAGATAAAGCATAGAGAAGCAGTTAAAAAAATACGTCAACTTATTTATAAAGTTACAACATTTTTGCAATTTGCTAAAGCCTTTTCCCCAATTTTAGCTTTTTCCAGGGATGAAAATCTTCCGCGGATCCGCGATTTTCCGCTTTTTGTATTTTTTCGTTCTTTCCGTGATCAAATAATTCATGTTGCATCAAGTTCAGAAAAAAAATAAAAATGCACTCATTATTGAAATGAAGCTTAAAATAAGTTGATTTTTTTAAGTAGTAGAACTATGTACTCTATTTTGGCATGCTGCCAAAAACATTAGTTTCCATTGTAGGAGGAGGAAGTTCAGCTAAAATTCTTTATCAAAAAATAAGGAAAATTATTTTGAAAAAAATAATAATAATAATAAATTTAAAATTTACTAAAATAATACACATAAAACACAATGCAATGTTAATTAGAGAATTTATTTCTTGAAATACACGTGTCTAATTCGTTAAAAATTGCACGTTTGTTAAAAAAAGGGGGGGGGCCTCTTTTTTTACATTGTTGTGAATGACTATCCGAATTTTAAGCTGCGCAATTTTTCCTCTTTTTTGACATTGAGCTGTTTTCATCCCTGGCTTTTTCGCTAAAAAACTTTTAAACTTTAAGCTTAAACTGTGTGATAGCAATATCAGACCTGCCAACTGTCCCGTTTTTCACGTGAGATTCCTGTTTTTTACTCCATTCTCCCGGCTGTACGTTGGAGTATTGGTTTCTCCCATTTTTGTTCCATATTTGTATATTTTCTTATTTTTTTTTATAAAATTGAGTTAAACTTTCATCTAAAATATAGTTATTCACAGCCCCAATAGATGGCATGACTTTCAGCGCTGAACTGAATGCAATGTTCGCGAAGCTGCGCCGTTTGCGTCAATATGTGCGTCGCTGAATACCACCTGCTACAATTTTTTTTCCCCGCCCATTTTGCGCCGAAGGTGCGTCAATGCGTTCCATTATTAAAATTTGTCATTTTATTACGAACTTATTACTGAAATCTTCGACATAAATGATTATATTTTTATTTCTGTTTTATTCTCAATATTTTAAAATTGTAAAATAGTAGGAAGGAAGCGTCTGGGTATACGTATGCAATCTTTTTGCATCCAAAATTTGATTTAAAAGTTTAGCTTTCAGATAATTTCATAGTAATCTGCAAAGCGATATTTTTTTGTAATTTTTCATCCAAACATTTATTTTTTAAAAAGAAAAACGTTTGGTCTTTGAAAAATTTGGCAAAATTTGAAAACTAGCAATTTGTTTCAATTCTTGCCAGCTGAAACTATCATTTTGATTTAGTGGTCATTCTCAACATTTACTTAGGGCAGTGACTCTCAACGGGGGCAATACCGCCCTCGGTGGGCGGTGGGAAGATGTTGAGGGGCGGTGAACATATTTTGGGCGGCAGGGGGGCGGTGGGCCGATATTGGGCGGTAAAGAGGCGGTGGGTATATTTTCGAATGCGCTTGTAAAGACATGTTTTATGCGGGGGCGGCAGGAAACCCTCATCTCTTATATCACCAAGGGATTGCTTAAAAATTTATTTTCTGCGGATATCTCCCGAACCCTGATCTTTCTCCTAACGTTATGAAGGATAGCCTCAAATTTGACAATAGCACTTGAATTTGATAGCCACCTAAATTGACCGACTTTTTATGTTGTTAGCGCATCCCCCCTAACAATATCAAAGCTATTTAACAATCCCATTTTCATACCTGCCAACTTGTACGTTTTGGCCGTACAATGTACGTTTTTTTGCCCTTTTGTACGATCGTAAGGTAAAGGTGTAAACTCGTACGTTTTTCAGATTTTTCATCAGTTCCATTTTTTTCCATATATAACTACATTTCAACGACGAAGCTTCTTTAGAATACATCGTTACATGCATTCATACGTGAGGCAAAGCCTAAACTTCGTCATATTTCAGCACTGAACGCGTACTTCGCGGAAAACTGGTCCGCGTGGTTGAGACTGCAATCCTTTTGCATCGTGCAAATATTTTAACATTTGCGAAATTTTTAGGTTACATTGACATATGCTACTTTAGGTTATCACATTTAATTACTTATTTTTAAAATTTATAAATTTTTTCCTCCCCATTTTACATGTTTACATTCTACCCGCGATTCTCATAAAATCGCTTCTTTTGCTTGACATTTCAATCCTTTAACATCTGGTCAGTGCTTTAATATTTTTGATGGTTAGAAGTTATTTTAACATGTCTACCGAAAACTACTTTATTTTATTTCATTTATTTTCTTTTCATGCTTTTTTTTACCAGCATGCTTATGTTTAACACATACGTCACTGAAAATTGCAACTGAAATGAATTATTCAATTGAAAATATAAAGAAAAGTTAAAATATCAATTAAAATGAAAAAAAAACTACTGAAAGTGACCGTGATATAATTACAATAACTTATTTAATGTCTGATTTTCATTAAGAAATACATTATTGTCTCAGTACGATTTCGTAGGAAAATGAATTGTAAGATTTTCTAAGTAGACATGTTGGCAGGTATGCATTTTTCAAGGTGCAATGTTAAAAAAATTTCCTTAGAAAACTCCCGAACCTTGACCATTCACTCATCAACAATTTTTGATGAGCGATTTTTCTGAGATAATTTTTCTGAAAATTATCTTAAAGAAAAGAAAAAGCTTACGTTTTTTTACTCTATAGTCATTTTTCAACTATATATTTGGGCAAAATTATAGAGTTAAACCAGTCAAGAAAACTACCCCCCTCCCCTTCTTCCAATTTCACCCTCGTCCGCAAAGGGGGCGCTGAAAAAATTTTCAACCCTAAAGGGGGCGGTAGCTGTAAAAAGGTTGAGAACCCCTGACTTAGGGGAATAATTCTGCAGTTTTAGTTGACTAAAAAATAATTACAAATGAGATAAAGAAGTTCATATAATTAGAAGAAGGATGATGAAAACAAATTTTGCTTTTATGCTATTGCATATTTGACCTCTAAATACACTTTCTTTTTGACATGAGCAATTATGATGCTAAAAAGTTAGAAACAAATGTAAAGCGTAAATAATTCGTTTTTAGAATTTAATTTAAAGAGGAAAAAATTTATGAAATTTGAAGCATGGTCATAATTTTGAATATTTTACTTAAGTATAATTATATGTATACTCGTTTAAAAATGTCTATTTATTTTGTCAGATAAGCAATCATTTAGATTTCCTTAATGGGCATTTCAAAGATAGTTTCATTAATGTGTAACTTTTGAAGTAATTCATGACATTGTTGCTGTTAAAGCATATTTTTTTCTAATGAAATTGTACTAACACAACAATGAACTGTCAATGCTGAAGCTTGCTGGCTAGCAAACCATCTTTTAAAGGTTTATTTTTCCGCCATTAATTTTGTGGAGCGGGGTGGGGGTTTTTCTTAATAGATATTATATTCAGGGTGCATATGGAAAGTCAGGGAAAGTCATGGATTTCAGCGAAAAATGTCCAAAAGTCATGGAAACTGACTGTTTATCATGGATTTTAGCGCTCCGGACCAATTGAAATTTTTCCTGCGATCTCGGAAGAACGAAAACACTTCCGCCGTCATTCTACTTCGTTATTGGGTGCAATCTGATTTGTCAATTACAGTTTCCAACAAGTTACATTGTGTTGACCAATCAGATGAATTCTCAACGTTAAAACCGTGAGCGGCGAATTTTGTGTAACTGCGCATGTGCGCGGACTCCGTCATCTAATAAAATATGACCTTGAACGACAAAAGGATAGACTCTGGTTTTTTTTTATGGTTTTTTCCCCGGCATAGGCAGATTTGCCTTTTACATTTGGTCTCCTCCCCCCCCCCCTACCCGCTTCATTTGATTCCTTTTTCTTTTAAAACTAGTTTGAAACTTTTTCTTTCGAGGAGTTTTATGCAAAAGAAAAACAAATTAAACTATGTTGAATTTTAAAGAATCGTGTAGGTAGGGAAAGGGGCAGGAACTCAACGAGTTCCGTTTTGAAGTCAGATTTCGCCTCACTCATATCAGGATCTAAACTTACAGTAAAATTTATGGACAGACAATTCATTGCTACATGAAAGTACGTTTGACGACAAGCACGGTGAAGGGGAGGGGGTCTGTAGGAAAAGATCGTTTTTTGACCTCAAAAGAGAACGGACTTCTGTTGCTGTGAAACGCAGTCGCCATTTTTGGTCATTTGCTTTGCAAGATAGAATATTAAGTGCATAATTTTCCAAAAACAAAGCAGAGTTTTTTTTTTTTTTTTTTTTTAAGTCATGGAAAATAGTTTGCAAAAGTCGTGGGAAGTCAGGGAAAGTCATGGAATTGAAAAGTCCAGGTTGAGCAGATACCCTGTATATTGAAAAACAAAAATCACACCTACGTAAACTCTCTTCTATTCATATTTGAAGAATCGTTGAATAACTACCCTGAACTGGTAGCGAATTATCATACTATGTTGCAGAGTCAACTTAAAGCTTTAAAAACTTAATAGTTCATTTTTTTTTTTTTATTTAAAGCATAGTTTAAAACCTCCCTTTTTCTCCCTTGAAGCTTTGGATAGATCTTCGTTTTCTCTTTTCATAAGGTTGGCAAGTTTTTAGCCTTGGATATATTTTTGACTTTCTATGCCTTTTGTTGTTATCACAAGATCTTGTTTTCCTGTTAAATTTTGTAATTTTATCGCATTATTCATTTAGGGTTTTTGTGCTACTTACAGGTTTTTTTTGACACACCTGACATGATTTTGATGTTTTCACAACCATATTTGAATGTTTTTACCTTTTTCTACTATATTTATCGCAGGCTCAAGCGTTACAGTTCCTTTTTTATTTCTTTTTCTCTGCTATTGCAGGTTCCTTATTATCAAGATTTCTTTTAGTTGAACTTCCCTATATTTAGCTATGATGTCAAACAAATTAAAAGAGGACTTAGCGTTTTGTTGATAAATTAGAATCCAGTGACACGTTTCACAACTACCAACTTAAATACAATATCACTTCTCAAGGCTAAAATGTCAAAAAACCAAAGGCCCAAATGAAAGCACCTTCTTAGAAGTGACATGAGTGTTCTGTCCAATTGGAGAATTTAGAACACCAGAACCAGAACTAACAGTATTTATAAGTATATAGTGAGAACTTATCTTGGGTTTTATTGATTAAGTTAAATTATCCATTCTACAGTGAGTGTTTCTTATTTTAGTCTAGGAAATAATTACTTGCTATTCCATTTAACTCTAGCTCCATGTTTCAACTGTGGACGTAGTGGGCATTTTGCAAGAGAATGCCGAGAATCAGATAAGACATGTTATACATGTGGAAAATCTGGACACATTAGCAGGGATTGTGAACAAGACGAACGCAAGATAACAGTAAGTTTGAAACTAAACTTGTGTATGACGAAATCTGAAAGTAAAAAAGTAATAAATTAACCCCCTCACGGACATGCATGTAATATCCCGGCCTGTTTGAATCCCCCTGAAGACAGACTTGCACGTAAAAGCTGCCAGGAAAGTGCTGCTTTGACCAGATCTGTTTTTTCTTTTCATAAGGTTGACTGGCCTGAGTTTTACATATTAGTGTAATTAGATAAAATTTTAACTACATTTTACTTTTTTCTTGCCAAAATACGGTTTTGGAGCTTTAGCCGTGCCTTTAAAAAATATTCACCTGCCTGCTAGATATTAACTCTATCCACATCATTAGTTGCATTTGAAGTCAGGGAAATGGTCAGTACTGTTCTTTGCCTATCACTTTGTTCGTATAATTAATCTTAGTTTTTAAATTCTTAATTTTATTTAATCCCTCCTTAAAAAGTCCTTGAAATTTTATTTTCAAGATGAGGACTTACCCTGGACTAAAGTAGCAGAACTGCATGAATGTAATAGATCATTTGAACATCAGAAACAAATTCAGTTAGAATCATTTTTAGCTAAAACCTAGGAAGTTAACCTATGCACTGGAATTAAATGGTGTGTACTTGATGCTGAAGGAAAACGATTTAACTATTAAAATTTAAAGATATGTTCATTTAAAATTTAGTAATAAGTTTTTTAACTGACAATTTTTTGGAGTAATTTTTTGTTTCATATTTCCTGTAATTAATCCACATAATGTTCTACAGTGTTACCAATGTGGAAAATCTGGACATGTGTCCCGTGACTGTCCCGGAGCTGACAGAGACCGTGAGGAACGCAAATGTTATTCATGTGGCGACACAGGACATATCAGCAGAGACTGCCCCGAAGGGGGGAATTCTGCTGAAGTGGATGAAACAGTTTGTTATCGGTGAGGATCAGTTGATGCATTGTGATATGATTTTTTATATTGAATTTTATTAATAAAATTTTAAATGATAGTTATAGTATCTCTTTAATAAATTTATCATTGTTTTTAGAATATATTTCACTTGATAGTGATTTATCAAACTTTGCCTTTTTATTGAAAACATAGTTTGCTGTGCAGTTGCTGCTAAAATTTATCATCCTATGCAGGGTTTGTATTTTGAAAGTGCTTGAATTAAAACCCTTAGATTAGGTTCCCTTAAATTCATTTTTGAAACAAATTTTTAAATCATCATACCTTGGAAAAATGATATTCCTCATATTTCATCAGAAAAATTCTGATAAAAATCAATTTTTCTTGGACTTTTGACAGATTAGAAAGTATAATCTGAATAAGGGCTAAAGGTGAAGAATATTTGAAATAGGTTTTGCATATGAAAACAGGGTTGCCAAGCCACAGGGAAACCTGAAAAAAAAAGGGAAAATACAGGGAATTGAAAAATCAGCAGAAAAACAGGGAAAATCCAGAGAACTTTGAAAATTTTTTCAAAAATCTGGAAAGTGCAGGGAATTTTACTTTTTTTCAAAAGTTCAAGTTGCCAAAATGAATTCTAAAATATGTGAACTACCAATGAATAAATTTATGTGCAAATGAATAAAATAATAATAATAAATAAAATAAAATAAATAGTAATTTTACTTCTCAGTTTTTTTTTTGCTAAGTTTAAGTAAATATTTTATTGTGTATTATAGAAGCAAAAAATATTTATTACTTAGTTTGAAATGCATTTTAAAGCTTATGCTAATTTAATTAGAGAGTATGAGATTAGTCATCAATCCGTTCTATGATTTCAGTTTAAATGAATTCTGCTTTGTCTCCCTATGTTTTTATTTAGTTAGTTTTTTTTCTGTGCCAGGATATTAATGTTCATGTAGAATATCAGTGTTCGCTCGCTCGTAATAATGCATATTCATGCAGGGAAAACACAGGGAATTTTTGGAAAGATAGATTCAGGATTTTCTGCAAGTGAAAGGAAAATAAACTGATGACCCTAAAATATAGCGTGCAGGCACTCCCGATAGATATGGCAAAGGGCAACTTATCGATAGTGAACGTGTAAAAGGAACAGAAAACAGGCTAATTTAGCATTATTCAAAAATAGTGATACACAATTTTTAAATTTCAAGAGGAAACCCCTATAGCTTAAGGAATTTAACAAGGTGCAATCTTATCTTTTTTTTTTTTTTTTGGTTTGCATAAAGAAATAAGTCAATCCAACTACTGAAGTACTGGCCTGTCAAACCGGATATCCAACAGTATATGTGGAAAAAAGTAGCCCTTTTCCATCAAATATATTTATATTGCTGGCTCTTCAAGCAAGTATAATTTGTCAGTAGTCAAGGTTCATCAAATAGTTCTGTCATAAAATTGAAATTATCAGTCCACAAAAATCACATTGTACTCAAAGATATAAGTTGATTTTTTTTTTCTTTTGTGAAAAGAAAGCTACAGGCTAATATATTTAGTTGTAATAGTTTGATGTATTCTTATTTTAAAGAAGAAAATATTGACAGGCCTGCCAACTCTCCCGTTTTTTACTCTATTCTCCTGATTGTACTTCTAGGTATTGATTTCTTCCATTTTTTATTTTATTTATTTTTTTTTCCAAAATTAAGTAATACTTTCACCTGTAAAATCGTCATTCACAGCCCCAATAGATGGTGTGGCTATCACAGGGTCTCCAAGGTCTTGAAAAAAGTCCTTTAATTTCGTTTGGGCTTTCAAGGACCCTTAAAAGTTAAAAGTCCTTGAAAACTTAGATGAAAAGAGAGACAACTTCGCTTTTGCTTATTACATTACATTTGCATGCATGCATCACATTCCAGTAGATTAAACTGGTTAAGTAAGAGCTATTAATTGCGTATGTCCAGCCAGGTTTTTCTTATAGGTCTGTGGAAAGTAGAAAAAGACGAAAGCAGTTCTCCCACCTTCCTTCCCGCCCTGTCCGCACTCAGTCTTACGCTCACATTGTGAATATGTTCAGGATTTGTACGCTCTTGAAAAACCTTCTGAAATTGTACTAATCTTGTTGAACCCATTGTTGAAATTGTACCAACAGTAATGAACTGTCAATGCTGAAGCTTGCTAGCAAGCAAACCAGCTTTTTCAGGCCTATTTTCCCCCAAAATTTTGTGTGGGGGGGGGGAGGAGGGTCAGACAGTAAAAACAAAAATCACACTTAAACCCATTTCTGTACATAGTTGAAGATCTTGTTTTTTCTTTTCATAAGGTTGGCAGGTCTGCATTGATTGTAGGTAGCTATAAACGAAATTTTTTTTTTTTTATTATTCACACGAATTATAGTTTATCAACACACAACGGGGGGAAAAATTCATCTCTAACTGTAACAGCATTCTTGTGTTTTATACCTCATTTTTCTTTTGGGAGTTTGAGTTGCTGAAATTAATATGCTTGCAAAACCTGACTTTGGCTTTAATTTTACTAATACATTCTTTTGGTTTTTACTAACACCATTTGAGTGGACCAATCATTTCTGCTTTTAGCAAGTTCAATTTCCCCCTTGTTCCAGTTTTACGATCATTGCTTTTGTTGCTGGGGATTTTATATCGTTTTAACTTCTAGTATTCTGGGGTATACTTTTAATTTCTTTTCTGAATCCCTAACATTTTTACTGATCTTCTGTTTCTTTCTTTCTTAACATTTTTGATATTCCCCTAACTTTCTGTGTTTCGGTAATGTGCTTTTTTTACTCTGAAAAGTAACTGCATTTTCATCTTTGTCTTTTTAAACATTTCAACTGATTTAGTTACTTTGAAAAATGTTTCTGGGACAAAACTATTTAATTGCATGGAAAATATAACTTAATATCAAAAAAAAATTAATTTCTTAGTGCTTAAAATTAACTAATTTGCTTGTACCTTTTCAATGCCTAAATAAATGCACTAATCCTTTCATAGTTCTATACTTCTATATTCTTTAACTTTGCATACTTTTTATTACTGTAAAGGCCTTTTTATTCGCGAGGCCTTAATTTTCGCGATTTTCGCGAGCCCTTCGTGATCGCGAAAATTTAGGCCTCGCGAATTTTTTTTTACTTTGGACTTTTTCAACTTTCGGTTCTGTACATGCAAAATTCGCGAAATTTTCTGCCCGCGAAATCACCGATATATTCATTTTCGCGAAAATTACGGCCCGCGAAATTAAAGGCCTTTACAGTATTTAAAAAAAATGCTATATTATAAAAGAATCTGCTCACTGACAATTATTCAAAAGTCATTCCAGTGTTCTTTTTCTTAAATTTAGCCCCTTAACTTACTTTGAAGCATATAGCAGACTTAAACTGTCTTTTGACATCATATATACTTAGTAACACTATTTTTTTCATTAAAGGGTTGGTCTCTGATCAGATTCTATTATATTTACTAGCTCTTTTTGCTTCATACTGTTGTCTTTTCTGTATATTTTCTTACTTTTGCATAGGTTTACTTTATTCTTTGTATTAGCTGAAAATTTTCGACTTAAATTGCCTGTTCTCTATGCAGGTGCAATGAAAGAGGGCACATTGCTCGTAACTGCCGTTCGAGCCGACCTAGTAAGTGCTACACATGTGGAGAGGTTGGCCACATTGCTCGTGAATGTGAAATGAAGGCATAAGCCTCCCACCTGCCCACGTTGCAGCCTCTGGTGTCATAGAGAAATTGGTCCACACATTTTGGTGAGCGGGGAAATAAGCTGCTCTTGTGTTAATCTTGACGGCCTAGTTTTGGCTTGTAAGCCTTTTCCCTGCTGGTATCTTTGATTCAAGTATGTGCCGTCATGTCTGGAGAGCATAAAGTAATGCTTTTTGGGTTCAGAACGAATGCACTCAGTTCCAAAACTAAACAGGATGATGCACTTATAGGTATCCTGTGGTTTCTGCCTGCATTAGATGATTGATTACATCGCATTATTCAAAGGACTGTTTTGTGGAATAAATTCAAGGTTGTCATCGTGGGGAGGGATGGCATTCTACTAAACTTTTGCTTTGTGTCTTTTTTCCTTTCGAGTTTCTTTGACAAATGTGTAAAACTGTCAATTTTAGCTCTTAAAAATTGAGTGTGATACTGGGCACGATGACTGCACTCTCTTGTAGTTCATACTTTTACCAAATGCTGTCCATCCTAAGTTGTGGCACTACAAATGTAGAGTGCGATAATATTCTCGATTTTTTGAAGTCTAAAGTTGATTATTAGTTGATGTATGACAAATCAGTCAGATATATGAATTAAGCCTTATTTTTTTATAAACTGAAATGTTGAATGCTGTGCAGTTCTAAAAGGAAAACTATGCAAATCGTAATGCTATGCAATTCTCATGTTCAAATTTTGCACTTGTTAATGTCGTTAATCTGTATATAACCTATGGTAAGACATCGTTTTGGATAAATGTTTTTATTTATGCTGTTTTGAGCTACTTAGTTTTGTGATTTGACTTAAACCATCCTGAAATATGGAACAATAACACATACTGTGCCCAAACTTATTTGTATTTTTATTCTGTTTATTCATTGTTTTTCAGATAAAGTGAAAGTCATGGTGGTGCTTACCTTGAAATATGCATGCTACTCTTGTCTGGTGACAATTTATAAAAATAAGCTTAGTTAATTCTTTCACCTGTTTTGATTACTGTTCAAAATACCTTTATATAGGTATTTTCTTTTCTTTTCTTTTTTTTTTTATTTTCTCTAACGTTTTATCTAATTGTGAGTTGTGAGAATAAGTGTAAGGGATATTTTTTGGTTACATTTTTGGCTCTGCCAGTATGCTGTTCCTTATCTGGTTGATGAGCAAGTTGTAATTGTTAGCATTGCAAATGGTTTGTTCGTCAGAATTCAGATTGAACAGTTTTGCCACTTCAAGTCTCAAGCTTGGTGCTTGTTTTATCATGAGAAACGAAGAGAAGTTGGTTTGATGGTAGGAAGTTTTTATACTTATATTGAAGATTTATAGCTGCGTTTTGAATTATAAGGGATTCGTTGACTTAAGGAGGATATTGGTGTAAATCTAGGGGGTGATGTTTATTTGAGGAATTGGTTTATATGAGTGTACATGTTACAGGAAGATTCATTTGTGCGGACACTTGAGCATGTATTTATATCATGCTTGAATAAATTATTTCATATGCTTTTACAGATGAAGGTTTTTAGAACAACATTAGAAGATTGTTAAAGCCATTATGAGCATAAATCTAAAAGGGATGCTTAGTTTGTATATCAAATTGTTGATCAGTATTATGGGCATCTCATGATTTTGTCATCGAGGTCAGTGTAGAAGTTAAGCCATGGAAAAATGAAAGAAATTTTTACAACACAATACAAGTTTTAGTTTTACGATGGAAGTACTTCAATCATTTCGGCTATAATGTGCGGAACATCTACTTGCATGAAGTTAGCAAGTAGCTACTCTCAAATTAATTTGATTAATACATACATCAGACATTAGTATTGTGCAACATGGAATTTTTGTTTGTTATGTGCCATGACCATGAAGAATTAAAAAAAAAAAAGATTTAAGTTTTAAAAATAAAAAAAACACTTCTGGTCTCTTGCACGTTGAAGTTTTTCTTCTCTCATATTTTATTAATGAACTAAGTAAAAAGCTGTTTCAAAAGTTGCTATTTATTGTTAGTCTTATAGTGATACTGCTCATTTCAAATTGCTGATCTGCATTTTTCAGGCGGCATTAATTATTCTCAATATTTTTTAATGTTTGATTGTATGAAATTATTTATGTATTTATTTATACTTTAAATTTCAAAAGTTCCCAATACTCTGAAGTTAAGTGATGATAAAAAAATTGCATTGTATGTTTTTTGAATAAGGTAAAAATGATTTGAACTAAGTGGTATATTTCTCTTGAAAGAATCATAATTTTTGTATTCAAAAGAGTAAGTTGAATAAATTTATTGGTTGTCTCTGTAGCTTTTTTATATGAAACATGACGCTGAACATTGTATGAAGTATTGCAAGAAAGCTAGTTTCATTCAATTCAGCTATTGTTGCTTAAAAATACTTCATAAAATTTCTCTGTAGTAATATCAACAAAAATTAGTGTAATTAGTCATTACTTTTTGCCTACATTTGAAGCTATTGCTTCAAAGTATTTATATATTTGAAGTTACAAGTGAAGTTGATATTTCAGTAACATTAAAAAATTTTAAAAATTGCTCAATACCATATAAACTACTCTAAAATACTAAGTTAAAAACTTGCTTTATATCATTTAAATGAACCCGTAGATGAATTTATGTATATTGCACAGTTGACATACTGATGTTAATAGGTTAAAATGTTGAAATAAACATTCCTGAGAAGAAATTAATTTGTGTCTTTAATCTTGCTACTAATCCATGTTATGGTCTGGCTCTGATAAGTTGACTTCTGATCTACTGAAGTTGTATAATGTTCCACTTGTTAAAATATGGTGGGGAGGCAGTTTACTAAATCTGATAAATTTTCCTTTTTCAACACAAACTGAAATGAGCTTACCTATGGTCAAATGTCAAGTTAATAGAGCCACAACTATATTTCACCGTTATTTTGAAACAAAGGCAGATTTGCAAATTTTTTTAGTGTCACAAGCACTTTCCTATTGTGCCAGTATTAAAATCAAGATCACCTACAAATACAGAGTCCTATGGTTTCGAACAAATGGAGTATCTCTGGGCAAAATTAAATTTCTAGTGCAAATTCACATCAAATTGAGCCTAAATCCCTTCAGCGAGAAGCTGAAGGGATTCAGCTGAAGGGTCATAATTCTAGTGGTAATAGCATTCTGCTGATAGTGGTGCCACATAAAAGAATGGATCTGATCTCAAGGGAATGCACTAGGTCTGCAAATAGCTAACAGCCCCATTTGGCCCCCCAACATGTCAACCAGTTACTAATCAAGTTAAACCACAAAGAAATGGCAGGTCGCCTGGAACTGGAAACAGGCCACTAAATCAGGGTTCGTACTTCCTTAAGGTATCTCACTACGTTCAGACAAGTTTTTTAAAAAATATGACAAAACATTTATTTCGTCGGTGTTTTTATAAAAAGGGGCATAAATTTAGTTAGAAAAAAAATAATAAATACTACCAACTGTTATATACTTTGTAGCAATGTTGCAATTTTGGTGTATTTCAGGCCGAAAATCGATAAATATTACATAGGCTGTCATAACCACAATTATGCATGAAAATTAACACATTTTTGTTTATAGATTCACAATAATACACTCTAGGGCCTGAACTAGAATTTAAGTTGTAGTTATTTCTAATTTGGAGATATGCACATAAACGCACTGTAGATATGAAAATATTGGTGATTTCGTAAGTGTCACAGTACTTAAATTAGTACAAATCTAGTGTATTTAGCTTTAGAGCTATAACTCTAGTTCAGGCCCTCCACAATATCAATATAAAGCCACCTGGCAAGTTTCAAGCAAAAATATTCATAATTTACAGATTTATGGAGTTTATCGCAAATAATAACAACGAAAAATCGATTCTGAGATAAATGCAGTTAAAGATGTTTATTCAAACATATGACGCGCATTGCTACCCATATCAATTTAAAAAGTACCATGACCAACTACACCACCTTCAGACTCTATTACGGTCTAGTTCTAATGTTTTGTTATTTTTATTTTTTTTTTACCAATAATTAGAGTTGAAATATCCCCTAATTTATGTTTTAATTTTAAACATCAGGTCCTAACTTCCGGTACAGAAAATATCCGTGGATCCATATTAAAATGACGTTTTCTCCGCTTCTAATTGTGGTAGGAACAAAATTCAACAAGTTTCTGAAAGAAAAAAGTTCATATTTTCTAAATCAAACATAAAAAAAAGTTTGAAATTTTAGTCGAAAATCGACTTTTCAAGGTGGTGAGATACCTTAAGAAACCCTTAATTTTATCAAGCAAAATTAAGGTCCTTAAAAAGTCCTTAATTTTGGAAAATTTTCCTTAATTCAAAAGACTGTTTCAGGTTTTTTTTCTTTGTTTTTCCTCCACGCATTAAAAGCTGGAGTGAGAAGTCTGACCAGAGGAAGTTCGGGTCCGTTAACTGACCCTTCACAAAAGTACGATCAAGCAAAACGGACCCTTCACAAGATGCTGATCAAACAAAACGAACATTTCACAAATTATTCATTCAAAAAGCAAATCTGAAATCAAAATAAAACAGCATATTACAGGTGTTACAGTAATATTCAGGAATTAATGTATTTTTTCATCTGTTAATGTTGGAAGTCTGGTATTGTCTGTTTTGATACGCCTCCCTACTTCCGCATTTTCCCCTCCGAATTTTTGGTCAATATGTCGGTGATTATTAATGACATTCATCAAATAAACCTGATGAAATGTATTCTAAAATTATTTGACTTCAATAAATTATTTTATTTACCGTTTTTATACTTCTGATGCTTTCATTTTGAAAAATGTGATCTCTTTGCATCCGATATGAAAATCGAATTTTTCTTATTTTTCAAGCTAATTACTTTTTATTAGGAGCAAATAAATGAAAATTCGCTTTATTTTTTTGTTCAGATCCTTATTTTCAATTTTTTAAAGCAAAATTACCTGTTCTTTTATGAGTCTAAATAGTTAAACGCTGAATGGATCGTTTCATTTTGTCTTTACATTGTGTTTACAGAAATAAAAATATGTTTATCATAGACCTTTAAAATGCAATTTAAATTTTTTTTTTTCCAAAATAAATCCTTTTATATGCCGTTTTTATGCGTTTGATGCCATCACTTTGAAAACTGCAATCTCTTTGCATCCACTACAGGAATCGGATTTTTTGCATTTTTGTTGTTTCATTCGCTTTTTTTAAGAAGAAAATAAATGAAATATATTTTTATTTTTTATTAAATTCGAAAATTTTAAACGAAATCCCTTAGTTGCTTTCTATCAGAAAATAAAATACTGAATCGATCCTTTTTTTTTTTTTCAATTATTATAAGATTTTAAACATCCGTTCATATCAAGGGCGTATTTAAGGGCCCCCCCCCCCCCCCGAAATCGAGAAAGATTTTTTCAAAAGTTGGTGTTCAGTTCGTGTTTGCTCAAAAAAAAAACCTTAAGAAAAAAACTTATTTCTCTCTATTAACATTATTTTCAAAGGTGTATATAAGGGATCTTTCCCTCCTATACCCCTCCCCCCCCCCCCCCACGAAGAAAGAAGTTCGGATTTTTTTTTTTTTTTAATAAAGGTAGTTATTATTATTCGGTTTAAGTTTACTCTTTTTATTTTTGACATAGATAAATAAATAATTATTGCTAATAATAATTCATTAGATGTCACCATGCAGTGGTGCAACACAAGAGGATCAGGGACCCCTTGTGCTTTACTCAAGAACGTGTCTTGGAAAAATGAAGATATTTCAATTAGAAAACGCGTAGAAAAAATCCTAATAATTTGGAATAGAAATCTTTAAATGAAAGATATTCAACACATGTAGATTATTAGTCCGCAAATTACGTTTCTCTCTTTCTTCTCATTCCCTCTTTTTTTCTAGTCAGTCAGGAAATAAGTCTTTGAAATAATGCTACACTCACTAAATTTAAAACAAAGTATAATCATTCCTCCCCGGCAAGAAATTTAAAATACAGTGTAAGTATTCCTCCCAGCAAGAAATTAAAAATAAAGTGCAATCATTTTCAGTTTTTGTTTTTTCACAAATAATTTCCAAGCTTTCAGCTAAACAAAAAAAAAAAAATCGAAAAGAGGTAGAAGTCCAAGCCGGCCGAGCTAAAAGGGGCGCGTAATTTTCAATCTCTTTACCAGTGGTGAAATTAAAGAATAAAGTGCCTCTCAGTGGCTGGTTTAGGGTAGGAAGTCGAGGCCCGTGTATCCGCCAAGCATGAATGCAAAGAAGGCTCATGACCCCCCTTAAAGGTTCAAAGAAATCTTAAAATTTCGCTTTTGCAGTTTCAAGATTTCAATATCCAAAAATTTTCGAAAGAGTTCTTTTCCCGCTTCTTCTTCAATACCTTGGTCAAACATTGCTTCAAATGGCATTTTAGACATTTAAAATTCAAACAGTTAACGGTAGTTGATGTCCCCGTTACTTTTCTATAGTCTTTAGCTCTAAAATGTGTTTTTAGAAAAGAGAGAGCTCCCGAATTACAGTCTCCCAAAGTGCAAAATTTTCCGGAAGAGTCCCTAAATCCTTTTTTTTTTTATTCTAACTGTTGTCAGACAAAGCCTAAAAACAGGTGTGCCTATCAAGAATCATGGCGTAAGTGACGCTATTGAATTATTTTTAAGGGACGTTTATAAAAGTTTTTGTTTTCTTTTTTTTTTCACGTGTGGCTCTCGTTTTTTGAGGGATCTTTGTGGAATTCTTGGATGATAAGTTTTTGCTCTTGGGGGTAATGGGCACCACTCCTAAAAGTAAAATTTTGAACCTTCAGTTTCAAAAAATAGAGCTTAAAATTGCATTCTTGAAGCTTCAATGCCGCAAAATTTCGGGGCACAGCGCCCGAATCCTGCCTCTTCTCTTAACGGTATTAAAGATAACCTAAATAAAAATGATTTTAAAACATTATTTTCAAAACATTTCGGGAGAGAGTAATTGCTAACGTTACTACCAAAGATGGTCTAAAGTAAATATGACTTAAGGTTTCAATTTTGAAAATTTTCGGAAGGAGATAACTTAAATGAGACTTTAGTTCAAAAAAACCAACTCATCCTCTTTTCTTTTACTCTATCATGAAGAAATATATCTTGAGTTGTGCTTCAGTGTCAAAATATTTCAAGAGACATGCCCCGAGTCTTCTCAATTCCTTTGAAGTCACTAAAGATAGCCTGAAATTGCGTGTTTCAAATTTAAGTTTCAGTAAGTTTCCCAGAAGAGTCTTGATCCTTCAACGTCATCAAAGATAGCAGAAATAATTTCAATTTTGAAAAAAAGTTTTGGAGGGAATCTAAAACTTCGTAATTTTCTATCTTTTCCAAAAATTACAATATATTAATTCAATTTGAAACTTTCTGTCTTACTGTAATAGCAAAAAAAAAAAAAAAGTTGAGGGGGGGGGGGCTAAACTTGATTATATGGGCCCTCTCCGAAGTGAAAACCTATATAGGCCACTGGTTCATATTTAGTATAATTTTATGTAATTTTGGATTTAAAAAAGAGTGATACATCGAGGAGGCCACAAAACCTCCCACCTAAAAATTTCAATGATGCAATTAGCGCCATTGAAATTTTTATTGTCCACAAATGATAATTTTACACAAATGATGTTCCACACATAAATTTTTATTATCCACAATTGATAAAATTTCTATCGAAAAAAATTAAGAATAATTAGTGAAGGAAAAAAAAAACAAGTTAAAAATGTACAAATAAAACAACAGTCAAAATGAATTGAAATTAACCCATTAATGCCTTGCGTCCCTTTTTAGGGACAGTCCAAAAAAGGGTCTGAATTTCCCCAAATTGAACATTTCAACTAAATAATATTGTTCAATTAGTACCTTGGTATTGTTTCAATTCGTTATTAACAGATTGCAGCACATAACCTTTGTAAAATGTGTTCTGTAGCAGTGTGTTAATGTGATCTTTATCAAAAATGACATCGTTCACAATCTCAAGTTTCAAAGTTATTCCCAGTTTATGTTAATTGCTGATTTTATTTCTTCTTATAAAATGTCTTTTTAAATATTATATCGTAGGCAGAAAACAAATTTAGTAAAAAAAGTATGTACCCTCTGGGGTCTATCGTAACATTTAAGGGACGATTTTTCTTTCCTTAATAAAAAAATTATTTTTTACATAATATTTTTTTTTTATTTTTCCTGGCCATTAAACACTGTTTGTAACCAGTATACAAAATATCTTTGGAAAAAAAAATGTCAGGCATTCTGGGTTAAGAACAAAATATTGAAAAGGACTTAAGCATGTAAATAAGCAACATTAGTGTTAGCATATTTAAGCAATGGAAAAAAATTAGGTTAATTTAGTAAAAAAATATTTGAAAAAATGATTACTGCATTGAAAATGAAATAACAGTAACAAATATAAACAAAACAATCGTAAACTTAGAAAAGTTGGCCTGAATGACAGTAAATTCAACGAGTAAAAAGATTAAAGAGCTTAACTCTATAGAAAAGCATAGACGATGTCGTTTGTTTATCCTATTTGTAGCGTTTTCTATAGTTACTTTCCGTTCCCAATTCAGATTGGTAGTCTCTTAATCATTCATTGTCGTTTGAATCAGAGTCCATTGAGAATCTTTCTGCATTTTAAATTTTAATGTACTCGTAAATTTGAAATTGTGTTCCTAAAGCTGTTTAAATATTTTCCTATGAGTCCTTAAAAAAATTTGGGAGTCCTTAAAAAGTCCTTAATTTTCATTTTTAAAAATGAGTATGAACCCTGTAAATTTAAAAATAGGTTGGATTAGCACAGGGATGAAAATCTTCTGCGATTTTCCGCTTTTTGTACGTTTTCTTTCTTTTCACGATCCAAAAATTAATGTTGCGTTAAGTTTGGAAAAAGGAAAAACACTCATTATTAAAATAAAGCTCAAAATAAGACTATTTTAAGTAGTAGACGTTGAAATATTACTTCAGACTTCCAAAATAATAGAAATGTTTTTAGGATGCAGCAGGATTGAAATCTCAAGGATGACATGCAATTGTCAGCGAACTATGTGCTCTATTTTGGCATGCTGCCAAAAGCATAAGTTCCCATTGTAGGTGGTTGAAATTTTAAAAAACCAGCTAAAATGTTAAATATCTTAGTCAAAAAATCGTGCAAATTATTTTGATCCTTAAAATTTGTCTAAATTGCTAAAGCCCAAATAATATTAGAGCATTCATTTCTTGAAGGTATTTTTTTTTTTTTTTTGTTTCTACATTGTTATGAATTATTTAAAAAGAAATAGGGGGGGATGAGCACTGAATTGAAAGGTTTTTTAAAAAAATTAACGATGCCTTCAATCTACTGATTTTGCTTTGAATTCACGGCACAAATTAAGAGAATCTCACATAACTAATTTCGCATTATATTTTTTTAAAAAATCTATCAAAATTTTAAGCCGCGCAGTATTCCTCCTTTTTTTACTGTGAGCTGTTTTCATCCCTGTTAATTTTAAATTGGAATTAAGCATTTCTGAGGGAGTTATGCTACAGTAAATATTACTGCAGCATATGATGAGTAATCAAAATTTTTGGAGGCTTCGACGGGTCCTGACGATAATGCTGGTGTGGACGCCCCCTACACCTTATCATAAGTTTGATTAGTAATACAGTGAAATCTCGCTTAACGGACACCCCTCATTACGGACAGTTTATTTTTTTACGTCCTTTTTCTAGGGTTAAACCATTAAGAATCCCCTCTTTAAGGGGTCTTAGGACTTTTCGTGTGTTGACGAGCACACGAAAAGGGCTATTTTTCAAAAATTTTTATCTTATTAAGGAAACATCTCAGCAAGCTGATTTTTTTATGACTGCAAACACACATATAACTGTATAGTGTAGTACCTTCAAATTGGATTTTCATTCATAATAATTAAGCCTACAACTTAAAACTTTATACCACTTTCTCGAAATCGTGAAAAGCGACTACTTTGCTTCGCGCATGATTCTGAAGCAAATAATGGGCTTACATTTCAAAAAAGGGTCTTAAATTGCACCTAAGTATCACAGTAAGATGCTATACAGGTTTTTTTGTAGGTCATTAAGTGGCAAATATTTTTTATGGTTATAAATATTAAAAATTTATGTAAAATCAAAGTTATGATATGAAAACTCTTCCTAAATTTTTTTTAAGAGTTACTTTTACTTAAAATGGTGTATAAGTCCTAGAATAAGTTCCAAAAAATATGTATACAAAATTTTAGAGCAATAGAACAATAATTTTTTTTTTCTATGGCGCAAGCAATCGGAAAAAACACGTTTTGAGAAAAACGCGTTTAAAGTTATAATTTACTTTTTAAATAAAATTAATGGGTTTACATACCCCTAAAATTCTCCAGCAGCATAAACTTCCCCTTCTTCTTGCAGAAATCTTTCCTTTTCAAGGGCATTTTTAAGTTTTTTGAGTTTACGAGCTTCATTTGACGCATTTAAAGCACGTTTCTTCGACATCGTAACTCTAACTTTGTCTGCATTTAGGCTGAATGACTGCAAACTTTTAGCTATTTTCAGATCCAATGCCTTGTGGACATGCAAAAAACCTTGCTGCCCATCATTAAACGTAATTGCAGCAATATTGACTGCTGTGACACTAGATCCGGTCACTTTGGGGCAGTACTTCCAAATGACAGAATTGACCGATTCATTAGCGTTCTGTGTTCTGCCACCTAGACACCTACGTAAAAGTTTTACATGCGATAAGTCTTTGAAAATTGGCTTAATCGCCATCATCACAGCATTAGGCAAGGGATTATGTTTATAATTATTTTCTTCATTTCTCGCAACTGCAGCATTGTATTTGCACCAGCTATCCTTTCCTTTAGGGCACCACCAGTGCGTGGGCTCTTCGTCGGTGCTCCCAGTATGAGCCCAATTTGCAGAACGCATGTCACTAACATTTGTTGTGTTAGCACGGATGGCATTTCCATAGTAAATGGTAAGGCTTTTGATTTTTTGGATGGTAAGGCGCCCTCTTCCGCCAATGGTTTTTCCATCGGATAACTTTTTTTTCCCCAAGGAGGTTTTTAGCTTCAAAAGTCTTGACCCCATTCTTTTTTGAATGTGGCCAACACATTCAATTTTTTCGATCTTAAAGTCTGCACCATAAGGCTGATTTTCACACAAAGCAGTGTAAGTTTTTGCATCTCCATCACCAATATATTCCTTATAGCGGACTCCTCGCGTTTCCTTGGATCGCCTGAAGATCTTTATCATTCCGCTTACTTCCATTTGCCCAGCGGACCATGTGTGACTTTTTTTGCAAACTGTTTTATGTCCCAAAAGCCATTCATTATACTTGGGTCCAAATTTTGGACCTTTGTAGGATGCACACCCTTTGCAGAAAGACGAGAGGACTTCAGTGTCAATCACTTTGCCTGAGCTACCACCGATAAGCGTGCACACTCCTACCTGTGAAGAATGGCCCCGAGTCTTCCATGTGCCATCCCCGCTTACCGTAATGTCAGGCTCATCATTGTTCAGTTCAATTTCTTCAGCTGCGGCCCTTTTCATTGATGATTCTGCAACTCTTCGTGTTGCGTTTTCTATCTTTCGGTTAATCACATCAAATGTCTTCTGCGTGATTGGGGCTGGTAAACACATAACAGCACAAAATGTTTGCAGCGAAGACAAACCTTGACCAATACATCTCATGGCCAGAACAGAGCGTCTGTTAATTTCTGGGAAAAGATTTTTCTCCTTAATCAGCTGTGATGTTTTGAACAAAATTTCTGTTTGACATTCAGTGCAACTGAAGCAAATTGTGTAAGATAGACCACAAGTCGAAGTCTCTGAAAATTTTAATGCTCCGTAACATTCAGAGCATCTGACATGTTTTTCCAAATTCATGAATAAAATGTCCAGATCAATAAGTCTGTAACCTTTGAAGTCATTTGATCCAGAGTCTTCAAAGAAATGTGCACCAGCAAAGCCAGAAGAAATTTTTTTTCTGAAGCACTAGACGCAGTTGAAGTGGCACTTGAAGTACTGGGAATACTTGCACTTGCATTGTCGATTTTTACAAATCGACCTGACGATTTATCTTTTTTCAAATACATATTTCCTTGAAATTTCTTTTTTTTTTTGGGTCTTTGACCTGAAGCTCGTTTTTTATTGAGTCGATTCATAGCGATTGGTAAGATTGCAACCTCACGAACAGAACAGCCAAACAAATTCCAATTTCGCCGCTATTCGTATCAAAACAACAAAAGTTTAGATGTTTTCATCCTGTGTTATCAAAAAAAAAAATAATTCTAATGGCTTTGCATGCAGCATGTATGGAAGGAAAAACGAGAAATAAAACATTTGGCAAGTTCAAGTGGGCGTGGCGCAAGGGATTTAAAGGTCCCAAACGTAAACAGTGCCTACTATTTTATTTAATAACTTCGGAAGTACTTTGACGATCATTAAAAGTTTGGTACCAAACTGTTCAGAAAAGTAGGGACAGTAACCTCAAAAAAATGAATTTTTTGAGGTTAAAAAGTCCTAGACCTTAAAGCGGACACTCACTTAACCGGACACGGACACAGCTTATCTTGCAAAAAGGCTCTTTCTTTACTCATTAAAACGGACAAGTTCGGAGAAATCTGTCCCTTTTCTTGTTGGGAGGAAAAAAAAGATAAAAAATCCATTGAAAATACTTGGTTCAGTTCACTTCCAATACAGAGATTGTTAAACATAGGCAACGACAAGTGGAATTAGTTACACCTTCTTCCACAACAAACCACAAAAATACACTACCATTTTAGAACTTGACAGGAAAAAGTCTGCTGAGGTGGAAAGCGAATGTTGGTTTAGCGTAGAGAATACAATTTAGGCTCTTGGGGATAGCTCGGATTCTAAGAAATACAGCTGTTGGTCATGGAGTGCGACTCCGCTCGGTAAACTGGTTAAATGTTTTGATCTTCTCCCTAGAGTAATCAAACTGTCCGCCATGTCAGGACTATAGATCATAGGGTCCTGCCGCCATGTGCTCTTCAGTGTTTACGATAGATGTTGAGAACGTGATTTTGCTTAGGTCTTATTAAAACCTCTACTGATAGAATGCGGCCACTTGAGGATTACTGCCAGGGAGAAGTGAAGCTCCTTAGAATGATTTAGCTTCATTTCTAGAGTTTTGGAAGAGGTACCTCGTTTGACCCTGTTGCATCATGTGTCCTCTATTCGCGTCCACGTAGAAAAACTGTCTCGCAAAGCTTTGACTTTGAAAGAAAAAATATAAAATGAGGAAGAACCCATTAATGAATTAACAAAATTAATAGGCCTCAGTGGTGAAAATGCTTTTAATGAACTAAAGCTTACATACATGTGATTCTTCAGCCAATTGGCTGAAATCAGCCAATTTGACAAGCAAAACATAGTTCCGTCCTTCTACCAATTTACCTTAAATTTCCCATCCGCTGAAAAATTTTCCATCCATTTAAACTTTCCACGATCTTTAGACAAAGATAATAGGAGGCGACATAGATCTACCGAGCTTTAAAAGGGAGTATTCTTCGCTTACTTGGTTTTGGTTAGAATTTTCAATTTGAGAAGATAAAAAATTAAATAAAATAAAACATAGTTAGATAAACTATAAAATTTAAAAATAAAAAATTATAATACATTTTTTACTAAATGCATTTAAAGCACTTTTGCCCGTCGAACGATCCAGTAAAAACATGTCAAATATTTTCAGCCAAATTGTTTTGAAAGTAATCACATGTATGAGCTTATTCCATTTCATTATTTTTCTGTTACAAAGATATAGCTCTTGTTCAGGGAATAAGTTTTCTTTTAATATGTGTAATTAGTTGCCCTGTAATAATTAAACTATGTAGAAACTAATTTTGTATTCACTTTTCTTGTCCCTCCCTTAAGCGGACACCCCTTTAAACCGGACAATATTTAGGTCCCCTTAGGTGTCCGTATTGGAGAGGTTTTACTGTATATTAAAAGTAACTTATTCTTTTTTAACTTTTTTCTGCATGCTTGAACTACCCTAATTGAACCCTTTTTCCACGTGGTACAAGTCTTAGTAAAGGTCAAGTTTTAGTTGTTGATTGAAAGATGACAAATCTTGCCCTTATAAATTTTATTCAAACAAAAGAACATATCTTTATTCGACTTGTTGAACACAAACCTATTCTCGGAAGTGTGTCCAAAACTTCAATCCCAGTAATTTGATATTAATTGGTGATATTGTAGGGTTTTGCTAAAATTGGAGCCACGAAACTTGCACTTAAAGAGAGTAATCCCAAAAGTAAAGTCTCCAATTTTTTAGAAATACAAAAGATTTATTTATTTTTTAAATGTACATCACTTTAATGATTAATCAGTGGGGGACATGCATGATTTGTAAACTCCCCTGTAAACGAAAGAGTTCAAAATTCGGTGCAGAATCATACCAATAACACAGCCGTTACACCAATTTATATTACAGTAAATAATGTTTGTAGAAAAGAAATCAACAGAAAAATGCCAAAAAGTTATCGTCTGAGGAAAAGATAATTTGAACAGGGAGCAAAGCCAACACATTTTTAGTTCGGAAAAAAGAAACTGCAAGATGAATGACTTAACTACTAACAGCAGCATGACTTTTCACTAAAAACCAGGGGCAATCAAGACACAAATTATGTCTGCTTTGTGACATCCTTCACAAAGTTGTATATCATAAAAGGACCCTCTTAACAAATTTTGTATCAGGCCTTTATTAGTCGCAAGCAGAATAAAGAGGGGGAATGGAATATTCTTTTAACACCTTATACTAAAGTCAATTACAAGTATTTTAATTTTTAACTATTAGAAAATGACAACAGAAAGACATTTGAAATCATTGAGTTTTCTTTCCTCGTCGGCCAATAATGACATCGGCTTCCAATTGCGTAAATTTAAGGCTTAGCCGCATTTGCTAAAAAGGTTAGTATTCGAATTCTACTTTTAACATGGAAGTTAAGTAGTGGTAAGTAGTAAAGTTAAGTAGTTCATGGAAGTGTAATATATTGGGTTTTTATAGTCGTAATCGTAATGATACTTTAGCTTGCTGGTTTTGGCATCGTTTGGATTAGTTCATTCTTGTGTTCTTGTGAATAAACGTTCGTTGCATGTTCTTGTGTGTCGTGAGTATTTTCATGATATATCGTAGTTTTGTACACAAGTTATGCTAAGCAGTATTGCTTTATTTAAACTTAGTAATAAGTTATCATAATGGCGACGAGGTAAAAAAAAAAAGAACGTAAAACGTAAAAATGAGTAAATTAGGCCTCGTGGGTTCTTTACATGCGTTCGATTCTGAACAAGACGACATAAAATTCTACATTGAACAGCTTGAACTTTTTTTCCTAGCGAATGACGTCGAAAAAGATAAGAAGGTGTCAGTATTCATTTCTGCAATTGGAAGTAAAGCTTATAAAGTTCTTCGGAATTTGCTTCTGCCGAAGTCGCCAGGTGACTGCGAATACGAAGATTTGAAAGGCACTCTAATAGCGCATTTTAAACCTACACCCATCATAATTGCTGAACGTTTTCGGTTTCACAGAAGAAATCAAGTATCGTGTGAGTCCGTTTCACAGTATTTAGTAGAATTACGAAGATTAGCATCGACTTGTGAATTCGGTGAATTTTTGTATGAAGCTTTGAGAGACCGATTTGTCTGCGGACTGAGTAACGAAAACATTCAAAAGAGACTTCTTGCGAAGAAGGATTTGAAATTGTCGGATGCGGTAGAAACTGCGTTTGCTATTGAAATAGCTGAAAATGATGCTAAAATATGAAAGCATTCACACCAGCTGTGAATAAGGTTCGCCGGACTGAACAGGGTATTGCAAATGCGAAACCTCATCCACGTAAAAATTTTGCTGCAAATATAAACGGTAAGAAGAAATTTAAATGTTATCGTTGTGGTGCTACATATGATTCTGATAAGTGTAAATATAAAAATGCTAAATGTCACAAATGTGGCAAAACAGGACATATATCACCTGTGTGTAGAAGCAGTGGTTCATCAACTAAAAAGGTCGAAGTAGTCGAAAGTGAATCTGAACTTTCCCTCTATGCTGTAAAATCAGTAAATAAGTTTCCAGTAGTAAAAAGTACATGATTTCGGTTGCTATAAACGGAAAAAGTTTAGACATGGAACTTGACACAGCCGCTGACGTTTCTATTGTATCAGAAATTTGGGTAAAGAACTGTTTATCGAAATCTAAAATTTTGACATCTACTAGACTAAAAGATTACAATGGAAAGGATATTCCAGTATTGGGAGAAATTCTTGTATAAGTTAAGTGCAACAATCAGTGCGAAACTTTACCATTGGTTATCTGAAAAGTGATGGTGCGGCTCTTTTCGGAAAGAACTGGTTATCAGTTTTTAAATTAAATTGGAGTGAAATATTTTCGGTATCTTTGGAAAATGGAAATAGTGTTGAGGCGCTTAAGAAAAAATACAAAGATATTTTTCAAATGAGTAACACGCCAATTAAACATTTCAAAGCTATTCTTAAAATGAAGGATACTTGTCAACCTATTTTTTGCAAAGCAAGACCGGTTCCGTATGCTGTAAAAAAGGCTGTTTCTGATGAAATCAAGCTTTTGGAGCAACGAGGAGTTTGGAAGTTTGTAGAACATTCAAGATGGACTACGCCGCTCGTAGTTGTGCCAAAAAAGAATGGAACTGTTAGATTGTGCGGCGACTTCAAAGTCAGTGTCAATAAAATGCTGGATGCAAATCAGTACCCTCCCTACAAGCAAAATTTCTTGCATCAGCCTTGACAGATCTTGATAATGTACTGATGGCGTCAGTATTAAATTTAAATTACTGCATACAGACTGTATAAAGATTAAAAAGTATATATTGCAAAAACAGCACGTGTGCAAGATTATATTCATCTTTCAATATTCATACTGATTTCCTCCTGCAATATTAAGACTGCATACATGTTGTCAGCGTCCGGATTCAAAAGGAGTAGTTGAGAAACACTGGTTTCATGCTGTTGCCGTCAGTGTCATTAGCAAACAAAGACCCATGCTCCCGACCCACCTGGATCTTTGTTGAAAGATACGCATGCGCGGACTGTTATTCCCAGCATTCCTAGTTTCTTGTATCGTGGGTTTTTTTCTTCGGCGTTATCAAGAACATGAGAGCGAGTTAGCTTGCACGTGGTAGCGCAGTTTGGCTTCGTTAAAAATCTGTTTGCTTAAGCGTGGAATATGATTGTGTTAGAAATTATTTGAATCATTCTTAACTGCCTTTATTTAACAAGTGCTATACACAATAAATATCGCGATCAATGGCAGAAATGGGCAAAAATAAAGTTTTTCGTTCTTAAACAAAGCAGACAAGGGATTATACGCAGTGACGGTTTTACCATAAAATGACTTCAAGCTCGCTAGTAAGTTTAATTTTATTCAATAACTATTTATGTTATTCTTGAAAATAAATTAGTTTTTTGTCTAAGTGTATTTTTTAAGCTGACATCCACTCAGAAATGGACTTAGATTTTTTTGTTTATTATCTGCGATATTTATTAATATTTCTCCATAATTTTAACCAGGCATTTTATGTATTAATAATTCGAAAAGAAGCATACATTTTTAAATAAATAAAATATTGCATTGTATTTTTAATAGTGCGACTCATTCTGTTAAGCAAAAAAAAAAAAATAATAATAATAATAATAATAAAATAAATAAATAATAAAAAATCTAACTATGTTTTTGCCACTATATAAGAAGTCTATGAATTTTAATATGTAAAGTTTATTCTAAAATCAATGAAGTAATTTTCATTATCCGCAAATAAATTGCAAATCGAACGAAAGCAAATATCTCTATGTGACTTTCCAATCATGTGTCAGCTTAAAAATATTCTAAGCTAAAAAACAATTTGCTTGAAGAATGAAACGAATAGTTAAAGAATGAAATTTACTTCGTGAATTTGAAGCGAAAATAACATACAAAAAAAAAAAAAAGAAAGAAAGACCTTGCAAGCAATTGCACCTTGCATACAGACTAATTTCACACTGTTATACACTGAAGTGACAAAAGTCATGGGATAGCAATATGCAAATTTTCAGATGGCAGTAGCATCGCATAGAACAGGTATAAATGCGCAGTGCTTTTACAGAGCTTTCATTTCTGTTCAAGTTATTCATGTGAAGAGGTTTTAACGTGATGATGACCGCACGACGTGAAATTAACAGACTTTGAACGCGGAATGTTAGTTGGAGCTAGACGCATGGGTCATGCCATTTCGGAAATCGTTAGAGAATTCAACATTCCCAGATCCACTGTGTCAAGAGTGTGCCGAGAGTATGAAATTTCAGGCATAACATCCCACCATGGACAGCGCAGTGGTCGACCGCCTGCACTTAAAGATCGAGACCGGCGACGTCTGCAAAGAGTCGTAAATTCTAACAGACAAGCAACACTGCGTCAAATCACCGTAGAAATCAATGTGGGACGTACAATGGACGTGTCTGCTAGAACTGTGCGGAGAAATTTGGATTTCTTGGGCTATTCCAGCAGAAGACCGACTCGAGTGCCTTTACTGACAAAACGACATCGCTTGCAGCGACTCTCGTGGGCACGTGAGCATATCGGTTGGTCCCTAGATGAATGGAAAACCGTGGCCTGGTCCGATGAGTCACGATTTCAGCTGGTAAGAGCCGATGGTAGGGTTCGAGTGTGGCGCAGACCCCACGAAGCCATGGACCCAAACTGTCAGCAAGGCACTGTTCAAGCTGGTGGTGGCTCCGTAATGGTGTGGGCTGTTTTTTCATGGCATGGACTTGGTCCTCTAGTGCGACTGGACCGAACATTGACTGGAAATGCTTATGTGCAGCTACTTGGAGATCACTTGCAGCCATTCATGGACTTCATGTACCCAAACAACGATGGGATTTTTATGGATGACAATGCGCCATGTCACCGGGCCACAACTGTTCGCAATTGGTTTGAAGAAAATTCTGGACAATTCCAACGAATGATTTGGCCACCTAGATCGCCCGACATGAATCCCATTGAGCATTTATGGGACACCATCGAGAGGTCTGTTCGTGCCCAAAATCCTGCCCCATCAACGCTTTCACAATTATGGACGTCTATCGAGACAGCATGGCTCAATATTCCTGCAGAAGACTTCCAACGACTTGTTGAGTCCATGCCACGTCGAGTTGTTGCACTTCGCCGGGCAAAAGGAGGGCCGACACGATATTAAGAGGTATCCCATGACTTTTGTCACTTCAGTGTATAAATGTATCGTGCCATTTTAATGTCAAGATAATATGTATGCAAGATTACAATAGCTACCACTTCTTGCATGCAGATTGATTTCACACTGTTATGCCAGCATTTTGATGCTTCAAAGGCAGAGCCCACCCTGTAACTCGACTGATATTAGGCTGCATAAACCTTGACAGTCAACATTGGGGCAAGTCGATGACAGCTCTTAGAGAGTAACATAACATTATTCAGGCAGCATTTAGGCAAGGTGATATTTGCCGACGCGTTAACCTTTATGCAATCCTGAGGCAAGATATTTTGCTTGCTACCAACACAGCAGGATTTATTTGCAACTCTTCGAGGTGGCAAGTATTTTACCAAGTTGGACTTAACGCAAGCTTACCAACAAATAGAATTAGATGAGGCATCCCAGGAACTGTTGACACTCAACACTCATCTTGGGTTAGTTAGACCTACTAGGTTACAGTATGGTATTACTTCCGCTTCTGCAATATTTCAATCAGTTATTGAACAAATTTTGCAAGGTTTTTCCTTCAGTTATTTGTTTTCAGGATGATATTTTAATTTCTTCAGCTACAAAAGTTGAACATTTTCGTTTGTTAGAACAAGTTCTGCAACAATTTTTAAAATACAATGTGCATCTTAATGATGACAAATGTGTTTTTATGCAAACCAAGGTTGAGTTTCTAGGACATATTATAGATGAATTTGGTATTCATCCAACTGAGGAAAAGGTGTCTGCAATAAAAAATATAAAAACACCTCAAAATGTCACAGAGCTTAAATCTTTTTTTAGGATTGTTAAACTATTATGCTAAGTTTATTAAAAATGCATCAACATTGTTAGCGCCATTATATGAATTACTAAACAAAGATGCTTCATGGATTTGGTCCAAGCAGCGTGAGGAAGCATTTCTGAAGTGTAAATCTTTGTTAACTTCTGAGACTGTCTTAGATCACTATAATGAAAAATTGCCTTTCCAACTTTCCTGTGATGCGTCTCCCGTGGGACTTGGGGCAGTATTATCACACATTGTTGAAGGGGAGGAACGTCCCGTTGCTTATGCATCAAGAACGTTGAGTAAAGCGGAGAGCAATTATTCCCAAACCGAAAAGGAAGCTCTGGCTCTGGTTTACGGATGTAAGAAATTCCATCAATACCTTTTTGGGCGATCATTTGTCCTTGTGACGGATCACCAACCTCTACTAACGATTTTTGCTCCAGACAAATCAATTCCTGCAATGTCTGCTGCACGATTGCAGCGATGGGCTTTATTGTTATCTTCATTTAAGTATACAATCAAGTACAAGAAAGGAATTTTGCACCAGAATGCAGATGCTTTGTCAAGATTACCTGATGAAAATGAAACTGATATGTATACTTCTGATATTTATCAGGTATCGTATGTTGATGAATTGCCTCTGATGTCAGATGACATTGCTCGTGCGACTCGAGTTGACAAAATTCTTGTTGTAGTACCAGGGCCGGATTAAAGATATGGAGGCCCATAGGCATTTGAAATGAGGGGGCTCATTTACCATATAGGATGTGACAAATAAGATTTTAAATAACTAATATATTGTGCAAATATATTTTAATCATTTAAAATTATTATGGAATACATAACCAATCATAATGATTGATTATGTTACAGGTATAAATAGTGCTAATGGCGACCAAGGCTTCATTTGCATAGGGAATAAAGATCCTGCAGTTATAAAATTTAATATTTTAGGCGAAATTCACGCGAGGGTACTTTTGGGCTCTTGCACCTCTTTTGGTAGAAATTATGCCCTGGTGATGAGAAAGAAGTTGCCCTGGTGATGAGAACGTTTACTTAAGTTCTATTCGCATATTGCATCAAATAATGTTCTTAACGTTCAGCTCAGTGCCATCTAAAGTTAAAGAAGGATATCCTCAGAATTTCTCGGGGCCCCTTTAAAACTCCGGGGCCCATAGGCAACTGCCTACGTTGCCTATTTAGTAATCCGGCCCTGTGTAGTACTGAAGTATGTTCAGAGTGGATTTCCAGAAAGCACGGATAATCCTGAGTTAAAGCCTTTCTTTAACAGAAGAGATGAACTTTCGTGTGATAGGAATTGTTTGTTATGGGGTATGCGTGTTGTCATTCCGAATGTGTACAGGAGCAGAGTATTGGACTTACTGCATGGAACTCATCCAGGTACAACAAAGATGAAAACCATAGCTCGTAGCCATATTTGGTGGCCAAATTTGGATTTTCTGCTAAATGTTTGGCTTGTCAGAAAACATCTAGAGATCCACCTGCATCTCCACTTCAACCATGGCGCTGGCCAAAAGCATCGTGGCATCGTGTTCATATTGACTTTGCACAGAAGTATCAAAGTAATTACCTGATTGTGGTCGACAGTTTCTCAAATGGATGGAAGTTATCAAAATGTCCTCTACAGTATCGTCAAGTACCATAGCCGCTCTACAGCAATTATTTGCAAGGTATGGTTTTCCTTTAGAAATTGTTTCGGACAATGGTCCTCAATTTATTTCTGATGAATTTCGGCAGTTTTTAAAATCTGTTGGTGTTGTGCAAACCCTGATTCCTGCCTATCATCCAAAATCCAATGGATTAGCCGAAAGGTCTGTGCAAACATTTAAACATGCTCTAGATAAAATGGTCGCTGATAGAAATGACAATTCATCTATTGGTAACAAAATTCAGCGTTTTCTGTTAACGTATCGTTCAACTCCTCACAGTACGACTGAAAAGTCACCAGCTGAACTGTTTCTTGGTCGTCATATTAGAACAACATTAGATTTACTACATCCCTGCACTTCTTCATATGTTGAAAAGAAACAAGCGGAACAGAAATTTTATCATGATCGTTCTCATTCTAGACATTGCAATTTTATTCCTAATCAAATAGTGTGGATTCGATCTCATAGAAATAAACAAAAGTGGACTCAAGGTACATTAATTAAACGAAAAGGTTTTAATACATGGGTAGTTGAAATATCTGGTCAGTTATTTTTAGCGCATAATGAGCAAATCCGTCCATCTTCAGTTATTGATATCGATTCAAGTATAGTTGCAGATGATTTGCAAAAAGAATTATCTGATAGTGAAGTAGTTAAACCTCCAAATGACATTATTCAGGACAATAATTCAATTATTAAGCCTTCTGTTAATGATTCACCATGTTCGGATAATTATTTGTCATGTTCTGATAATACTTTGCCATTTTCTAATAATAATGTACCAAGTCTTAATGTTACTTCACCTATTTCCGATAATAATGTAAATTCCAAATGTACAGTACAGGATAATGTTACCAACACACCAAATGAAAATTCTGATGCTAAAATCTCTGCTAGGAGATATCCGTTGAGAAACAGGAAGAAACCTGATAGACTAGTAATGTAGTTTTTTATTGTGTTATGGTGTCTTACTTGTACATTTTCTTTTTGAAGGGGGATATTGTAATATATTGGGTTTTTATAATCGTAATCGTAATGATACTTTAGCTTGCTGGTTTTGGCATCGTTTGGATTAGTTCATTCTTGTGTTCTTGTGAATAAACATTCGTTGCATGTTCTTGTGTGTCGTGAGTATTTTCATGATATATCGTAGTTTTGTACACAAGTTATGCTAAGCAGTATTGCTTTATTTAAACTTAGTAATAAGTTATAATACCAAACACATTCAATCAGACGCAGATTTTTTTCTTTTGATCTGTTTTAGCTTTTCAAGTATAATTTCACTTCAAAAATCGCGAAAAACGTTTTAAAGGTTTTTAATATCTTCGTTAACGTTATTCGAAGACGCGACATAGCTTAGAACACACGATCAACTCTTTTCAGACGATTTTTTTTTCGAAATCTGTCTATCCGATTAGGCTCTGAAGTGTCGAAGACAAATTGAGATACACAGAAGCGTCAACTTTATAACCTCCTTCCTTGTTGCATCGAAGGTTAAAACTGAGGATTGAAACGAAATAAAATTATAAAAATACACATACAATTTTTATTTTCCGAAAGAGTTTCAGAGATACACAAAACGAAAATATTAAATGATAAAGGAAATGAAAAACAAATGAAGTGTAATTGAAGTTTATAAATAATGACAAGAATTAGCTTGTACACTATTCTGCTCGAGAGTGAAAATTATGAGCGAACTCGCCTCCAAACACACAAAATGTGTAGATTTAATTAACTCGTTGCGATCTAAATGTGTACATTTTTGAATGAAAAAGAAAATTTAAAATTCAAATTACTCCTGCTTCTATTGTTGAAGAAAAAGCATTTCAAAAGTTTATAACACACACTTCTAAAGATGTTTTACATCTGTTCTGTTAAATATTAATTCGTTCAATTTTGATCAAGATTTTTTTTCTTGTAAAAAAGAACTGTGAATGAAAAGCTTTTGTGCGTTCTGACATCATGACGGTGCGAGCTTGAACTTGAATGGGCTTCGTTTCTCTAGCTCTCTATGCAACGCTCAGGAGCCTGCAGCACTCGCTTGCAAGAAGGAAAAAGGAGTCTAGTCCATGAATTTCAAGTATGGCTCCTCATCAGTTGGTGGCAAAGGTCATGAGAGAAAAACGTGTCTATCGGCTGGTCTTAATAAATGAAGTTGGGGCAATTTAGTAGCTATTTATCTTTGATGATTCTCAGAAAGTGAAATGGAATGTCCGTTTACTACGCTGCTCGAGATTTGTGTGTGAAGACCGCTGGTGAGAAACAAAAAAAAAAAAAAAAAAAAACAGATTTGCCATTTCAACCTGAACGAGAATAACTTTCTCCAGCAGAACTTACGTGCGTCCAAAAGAGATACAATGGTAGCTAGCCGATGCCTCTTGTTGCTACCGGTCCTCCCGCAGGTTCTCGTGTTCAAAATTGGTTTGTAATTGCATAATTGTCGAGTAATAAGAATATTTTAGATAAAAAAGTAGTCTTTAGTTGAATGATTTTATTAAAAACATTGTACTGATTCGCCGGAAACAGAAAAATTTTCCCCGATGGGAAAGGGAACATTTACCCCCGCCCCTGCCCCATAGCTGGCGCCGCTAACTGACACTACTTGCTCGTATACACAAGTAACCAGACGAGTTTTGTTCATTAAAAATCAAACTCTCTCTACGTTTTCGGTCCAGCCTAGCTTGATCTGTGTCAATAAATCAGTTGACTCGCATTGCATTATTTACTTGCGTATGTGTGTCATCCTTTTGCAATAATGAGCAGTATACGAGTTATTGACTTTTTAAAGCTAAATAATTTGCAAAATTCACTTATTTGGGGTCACCGTGCCAACCTATTTCTCGGATGATTGAGAGATTCCTGTGTTTATACTGGTGTGCAAAAATTAAGGACGAGGCGGTTTTCTCAGTATAATTTGGCACCAAAGCTTTATAAATCGATGCAAATAAAACCACATCTTTCTATTTCTTCCATTTCCAAACACAATTTCAGCCAGCGCGAATTTCTTGACACATAATTAAGCGAACGGCTACGAAAACAAAAAGACTTAACTAAGTCTATTTTACTATCGATTACCACGTTCACAAGATTTTGCATCACATCTGTTTTACGCATTCTGTTACGATATTTATCGCATTAACTATACTCAGAAAAAAGAGCGAGCACCAACTTCTGTCGATGAGAACAAATAACAATCGTGATTGCCCTCCCCCCCCCCCCCCCAAAAAAAACCTCCATTGACATTTAAAAAATATATTGTCTGCCTTTTTACGTTAAAGTCAATTTTTTCTTGTATTTAAGAAATATATCTAATAATATAATTTTCTGTATTAATAATATCTGCTGTCAAAAAGAAGATACAAAGATACAACTTATTAGACCAATGAGCAAGCACTTGCAAAGTACTTCAATCACTAATAGTATCTCCTGACGAAAAAAACAAGTAAAAGCCCACTAACACACTCTGTTAACTAGCATTTATAGTTTTTTCGTAGACGTCATAAAATCTTCAAAACTTTATAACTTGGTAATTTTTTAAAATTTCATTGTGTTAGCGTGTCAAGAATATTTTGCTAAATTCTATTTCTAGACTGTATAAAAAGTTAGATTTTGAAAATTTAAAAAAATTGGATTTTTTGAACCAAACTTCATTATTAAGCAGTAATTTACTAAGGCAGAGACTATCCTAGAAGTCAATAAACTTCGACACACATGAGGACTGCGTACTATGCGCCTTGCCTCCATCTAAGGCAGAGACACCTATTTGTTTGGCTCTCTCAGCTTCTCTAATACACTGACGGGAAAAAAACTCCTAACACCAAGAAAAAAATACAGTAGAGTAATGAAATTTGGGTAATGCAATTGTCTAGTTAACATGTTTAATTGATTAAATGTACAAGATCACTGGCTAATTTAAGCTGAAGAAAATGCTGTGCAAATGCGAAATTATGTTACTTTAAACGCCGGTGTAACCTCCAGAATTTTGAAGGCAAGCCTGTAAGCGTGCATGCAATGTGTCATGCAGGTGCCGAATGTCACTTTGTGATATGGAGTGCCATGCTTGTTGCACTTGTTGTGTCAATACTAGGACGGCTATTGCTGACAGTGGATGATACTGGAGTTGCCGTCCAATGATATCCCATTCGTTATCAATTGGAGACAGATCTGGTGATCTTGCAGGTCATGGTAACATGTCAACACTCTGTAGAGCACATTGCGTTACAGCAGCGGTGTGAGGGCGAGCGTTATCTTGTTGGAAAACTTCCCCTTGAATCCTACTCATAAAGGGCTGCACTACAGGTTGAATTACCAGACTGACGACAAATTTGCAGTCAGTCTGTATGGGATAACCACAAGAGTACTCCTGCTGTCATAGGAAATGGCTCCCGAGACCATGACTCCAGGTGTAGGTCCCGTGTGTCTAGTCCGCAGACAGCTTGGATTCAGGCGATCCCCTGGCCTCCTTCTGACCAACATACGACCATCACTGGCACCAAGGTCGAATCTGTTCTCTTTGGAAATTACAACAGATCTCCACCCCGACCTACAGTGAGCTCTGTCTTGACACCACTGCGGTTGCAAACGGCAATTGTTTGCTGTCAATGGAATACCGGCTACAGGACACCTGGCTCGGAGCTGTCCTTGAAGTAAGCGATTTCTTACAGTTCTTTGGGTCACGACTTTACCAACTGCAGCTCGAATGTCAGCCACAGATGCAGTACGATCCGCCACAGCCGTACGCAGGATTCGGCGATCTTCTTTCTCAGTTCCGCCACGTGGCGGCTCAGAACTTGATCTTCTTGAGGTAGTACCATCACTTGACCATAGCTTCCAATAATCATGCCACGGTGGAAACATTCCCACCAAGTCTTTCTGAAATATCGGCGAAATGAAAATCCACCTTCTCGTAGACAAATTGTACGACCTCGTTTAAACTTGGTGAGCTGTTGATAATAGCTTCTTCATCTTCTTAAAGGCATGCCTGACTAACATGAACGCAATGCGCCAAATTTCACGGAAAAATAATACTCACGAGCTTTGCAACACGCTTTTAAAACAAGCTTTTCTTGCACGTTCTGAGTAAGGCCAGCTGCGCCACACTTATGGGCGGAGCGTGGAATTTCAATCGATGTCATCTTTCAGTTGTATAAACACGCCTACCAAATTTCGTTTCTCTAGCGCAAGTCTTTCTTGGTGTTAGGACTTTTTTTTTCCGCCAGTGTATGTTTTCCATTTCCAGTTCGGCTACTGCCTATTCTAGACTAATGAGTGCTAAAAAGCACGTTACTGCAGTCTCTGGTTGGTATAACAATCCTGGTAGTGCATTATTTGTAGTTACAAATTTCATAAGTCCAATTTTTCTTGATCTTAATTCATTTGGGCAGGGCCTGATTACCCAAAAGACACGGGAAGCTTGAGCTTCCCCTTAACATTTTCAGGGGGCCCAAAAATGACTGAAAACCTGTGATTTAAATTCCAGTTTCTGCTTTTAAATGCATATCCAGAGGTGATTGTAAAGATAAAACTGGTTCAATAAAATTTTGCGTGAAAGTTTTAAAAGTGACAGCATTTTATAAAACATTAATCCCATCACAAGTTATTTTTAAATGCAGGAATTGGCCCAATTTTTTTACAATGAACTTTTATTAAGTTTTATTAATTCTGTGAAATAATAAATTTACTTTAACATCTAATCATAGAATTGCAATGCAAAACTATTTAATGTATGAAAATGCTATATGTTAGTGGGGGAAGGGGATAGAATTTAATGTGTGTTATGCTTGGGCCGCTTTTAGCAAAAATATTTGTACCCTTTGCGACATTTGTTTCAATGTCTCAAAAGTATAGAAATATTACCCCTATCCTCAAAAAGGAGGGGGCCTCAAAACGAGACTGAGCTTCCCTTAACTTCAGAACCCCCGGAAAGGTGTCACCCTGCCCAAGCACCCCCTTCCCCTCTTCCTGTGATACTGCTGGGGAATAACACACATATTTTTAAATATTTAGGGGAAATTCAGAAAATAGATGCAGTGGAACCCCGAATTTACGTTATCCATCCAACCAGTGATAAAAAACGTACCAAGCGGAAAACGTAAAATCGGGGCAGGGTATATAATATAATAATATTATATTTTTTACATGTGTTTTTTTTTTCTTTTTTTTTTTTTGCTTTTAGATAGTTTCATTTATAACTTTTACATTCTAACAAATTTTGCAAATTTACTTCTTGGTTGGAATTCGTAAAAAAAAAAAAAAGCTGTTTGAAAGTTTTTATGTTTTGAACCACTTAATCAACTGTGGGGACAATGTCCATTATTTCTTCTTCATCTTTATTGTTTGATTGCTATCATTGAAAATGGGTGTTCAATCAGATATTGTGAAAATTCGTGATGAGATAGGTAATAGACCATAAATGCAAAATATTGATTTCTGTGAGAATATCAAGAAGGAGAGAGCGGCTTGAAGCAATTATGAAACTTATTTATATTAGGGAAAAAAAGCTTGTGTGAATCTTGTAGATCAAAAACGATTTTGACTTGCTTGTAGAAAAACGTATTAAGCGAACTTAATGAAAAAGAAAAATGTAAAATCCGAAATGTTTTAACATTATCAATATAGCATTTTTCTGGGACCAGCAGAAAATTACTTTGGGCCGCCCTTCCCCTCACAGCGAAACCACTGCGTAATATATGTAGAATTTCAAAGATGTAATAAAATTCAAGACTAAGTGATCCGTTGACGATCAGTCAAACCTGAAATGGATACGGATACAGATCTTTATTTTCGCTCTCGCGGATACCGGATATCTGACACATCACTAGTACTTACTAGAGATGCAAAAAACCCGTAGTTTTTGAGAGCCGGGAAAAACCCCGGGAGTTTTGGGGAATAAACATGGAATTTTTGGGAACATTAGGAATTTGGAATGTAAATAAACATAGTATTTTTTTACATACTGTCTGTTTGCGTTTTGTGCGCCTGGGAGCCACGGACGCTTCCATCTGAAAAAGGGCGCACTACCCGATGCCTTCAGCTTTTGTTCGCTTTCTACTTCCTCGTTGCTTTTCCCCCTATTTCGAGCAAGTCCGACGAGACTTCGCGCGTGCGCAGATACAGCGAAGGTCGCACGAAAAAATTTTAGACAGTAGTTGTTATGGGGTCATTCCATTTTAAATCAACAAATGGGGTGCGCATCACCATTTTTGATTTTGATGAAAATTTGCATGTGTATTCCTTTTACTTCCCAGAGCTCAAAATAGTGTTCACTTTATTTTTAAAAAATTTACCCTTTGATATATAGGCCATTTTTGTTGTTGGCAACAGCGAAAATTGGGCGTTTTGATGCTTTGTCTTATGAACTATAACTTTTTTTCTATCAAAGATTTTGAGCTCAAATATAGCTCATTGGAAAGCTAAGAAAAAGATCTTTTTATATATGCTGTCAATAAATTTCAGATGTAAAAAAAATATTTATTTTTTCAAGGTCAAAGTTTACGACGAAAATGACATTTTTTACTACTTTCGAACATTAAAAAACCCATGAAGGGTTCAAAGTAACAAGCCGATTTTTTCATCATATATTCATAGTAATGGTTACTTACTGTATAAAAAAAATTGGCTTGTTACTCCACCCCCTTTATGAGATATGCCCCCTCAAAGTTGTAAAATTTTTAAAAAATCCAATTTTCAACGCTAAAAAAATGCATGTGGGGGGCAAGATAAAAATTTTTTCATATGTGGTATTTTAAGTACTTTTTACCAGCTTTCTAACAAAACAAAAGTTGATTTGTTATTCAAAGGCGTTTGGCAGATATAAGAGACTGAACTTTCAAAAAATTGCACAAAAACAACACGATTATTTTCATTTTTTTAAATCTTTTCTTTTATTTAAATGTAATTATATACCTTATTCTTTGCCTTAAATGCTAAAAAAAGACTAAGAAGAGCAATGAAGAAACATATTTAAAGTTTAATGAGATAATTTAAATTTTTAACAGCTGGGAATATAGAATACCACTAAACTTGTCTGATTTTTAAACATCTGATTGCTACCTACAACAGGACTGAGCATTTCTCAACTTGTCCAGGTTTGTTCATACCATGTGGTCATCCTTGTTCTGGCTTGCTCTCACATGTGTATCTTAGTTGTCTTTCAAATTCTGAAAGAAGTAGGTTGTTGAGCTAGTGTTCCTGCTGTAAAATCTTGTGAAGCTGATGTGATTTCTTTTCATTTCAAGTTCATTAATATTCACAGAATGTTTTGTTAAAGGTAAAAGAAGAAATTTTTTAGAATCCTTAAATATAAATTTAAATTTGTCTTTCTACATGTAAACTGTGAATAAGTTATGGATAACCCTAAATGCTCCATAGGAGTTTTTGAGAATGATGATTGTAATATTTTAAGTTACAGTAGGTAGTCTACTGTAAATAGTATTTCTGAGTACAGTGATGATGATAAAACTTTACTGCACCTGAGAACTAGGAGTAAAACTATTGAAACTGTTTGTACCTACCAGCAAGAAGTTCCATAAAGGTGGCAAAACTTGGCAAGAAATTTTTTTGCATGGTAGGTACAAACAGTTTCAATAGTTTTACACCCAGTACTCAGGTGCAGTAAAGTTTTATCATCATTACTGTACTCAGAAATACTATTTACAGTAGACTACCTACTGTAACTTAAAATATTACACTCGTCATTCTCAAAAACTCCTGTGGAGCATTTAGGGTTATCCATAACTTATTCACAGTTTACATGTAGAAAGACAAATTTAAATTTATATTTAAGGATTCTAAAAAATGTCTTCTTTTACCTTTAACAAAACATTCTGTGAATATGAATGAACTTGAAATGAAAAGAAATCACATCAGCTTCACAAGATTTTACAGCAGAAACACTAGCTCAACAACCTACTTCTTTCAGAATTTGAAAGACAACTAAGATACACATGTGAGAGCAAGCCAGAACAAGGATGACCACATGGTATGAACAAACCTGGACAAGTTGAGAAATGCTCAGTCCTGTTGTAGGTAGCAATCAGATGTTTAAAAATCAGACAAGTTTAGTGGTATTCTATATTCCCAGCTGTTAAAAATTTAAATTATCTCATTAAACTTTAAATATGTTTCTTCATTGCTCTTCTTAAGTCTTTTTTTAGCATTTAAGGCAAAGAATAGGGTATATAATTACATTTAAATAAAAAAAAAAGATTTAAAAAAATGAAAATAATCGTGTTGTTTTTGTGCAATTTTTTGAAAGTTCAGTCTCTTATATCTGCCAAACGCCTTTGAATAACAAATCAACTTTTGTTTTGTTAGAAAGCTGGTAAAAAGTACTTAAAATACCACATATGAAAAATTTTTTATCTTGCCCCCCACATGCATTTTTTTAGCGTTGAAAATTGGATTTTTAAAAAATTTTGCAACTTTGAGGGGGCATATCTCATAAAGGGGGTGGAGTAACAAGCCAATTTTTTTTATACAGTAAGTAACCGTGACTATGAATATATGTTGAAAAAATCGGCTTGTTACTTTGAACCCTTCATGGGTTTTTTAATGTTCGAAAGTAGTAAAAAATGTCATCTTCGTCGTAAACTTTGACCTTGAAAAAATAAATATTTTTTTAAGTCTGAAATTTATTGATAGCTTATATAAAAAGATCTTTTTCTTAGCTTTCCAATGAGCTATATTTGAGCTCAAAATCTTTGATAGAAAAAAAGTTATGTTCATAAGACAAAGCATCAAAACGCCCAATTTTCGCTGTTGCCAACAACAAAAATGGCCTATATATTGTTACAAATCTTGTAAATAGTTGTTGTTTTTCCTGCCTTGCTTTATTTTCATTAGTTTTGGTTTTATCTGACGTCATGTTGCAAAGGTATCTGAAGATATCACTTTTATCACTGGTATACCGGCCCTCTGTAACGTTTTGTAGTTTTTATACTTGCCCTAACTTTAATAAGCGTGAAGAAATTTTCGCTCGGAGTGGTGTTTTTCTTTTTATTTCTAGCGTTTTCTTGAATGAATTGTTTAAAGTTATGAATGATTTGGAATATTCCAGATATTACTAGAAAGTTGTCGGGAATTCTTTCCATGTATAAATAGCTGGCCTTGAACACAAGTCAGTCAGTTTTTCTCAGATGGGTTTTCTGAGATGCTCGTTTTCGTTCGCTTGGGCGGATGGTTGTTTTGCTTTTGTAATTGCTTAATTACTGTTCACGTTAGATACGTGGTGCTGAGTTACTGTTGAGAGTACAGTGTACTGTTTTGCTACCTAATTGCTGGATGTTTAGCAATTGTTTCCTGCTCATATTGTAAATAGTGTAAATACTTGTAAATAAATTTATAGTTACTTCCTCAAGATTGGAATGCTCATTTAAAGAAAGTTGAAGGTGCTACGAACTCGTTACAATTTTGGCGCCAACGTGGGGCAT